>KE373157.1:324351-334938 GCA_000418225.1 Zizania latifolia | reverse complement strand
CAGCAGTTACTTGCTACATTGATTTGACTGTTACTTCCTGGAGTTTTATTGCCATTGATTGCGTGGACTGACTGTTGAACAGACTCCTGAGTGCTTGTGGTCGAGCGTCCTCTCGAGTGTTGGTGGTCGGGGGCCCTCCCGAGTGCTGGTGGTCGGGGGCCCTCTCGAGTCCTTGTGATCGACATCCCTTTCAGGTCGTAATTAATGCTCTGTCTTTTCGACCCCGTCTTTTGTCTGATTATCATAAATGTACTCGGAGAGTACCCCGGAGTTATATCCCCGACAGTACTCATAGGCACTTTTTCAATTGAGATACGTGAAACACATTATGCACATCTGACAATGTTGTGGGTAGCTCTAATTGGTATGCAACTTCGCCTCGTCGAGCGGTGATGAGATACGGTCCGATATATCGTGGTGCTAGTTTACCGGTGTTACCAAATCTCTTAACACCACGCAAGGGGGATACTCGAAGGTATACATGAGCACCAACTTCAAACTCAAGGTTCCTGCGGCGGGTATCCGCGTAACTTTTCTATCGGCTCTGTGCAGCCCGGAGGCGACTGCGGATAATCTTCACCTGATACTCAGCTGACTCAATGATATCTGGTTCGAATACTTATTTTGTACCTGTCTCATCCTAACATAAGGGTGTCCTGCACTTTTGCCCATACAACGCCTCATTTGGCGACATCTGTATGCTAGCCTGATGGCTATTATTGTAGGAAAATTCTGCATAGGGCAAACACAGGTCCCAAGTGCCTTTAAACTTCAAGGCACATGCTCTTAGCATATCTTCCAATATTTGATTGACCCTTTCGGTTTGACCATCGGTCTGGGGGTGGTACGCTGTACTGAAATTCAGGTTGGTACCTAAAGCCTTATGCAACTTTTCCCAAAACCGTGAAGTGAATTGTGTACCCCTGTCTGACACGATTTTCTTGGGCACCCCATGCTGACACACGATGCGACTCATGTATAGTTCGGTCAACTGTTTACCGTTATAGGTAGTCTTGACGGGTAAGAAGTGGGCCATTTTTGTGAGGCGGTCCATAATTACCCAAATAGAGTCATAGCCTTTTTGGTTACGGGGTAATCCTGTTATAAAATCCATGCCGATTTCTTTCCACTTCCATTTAGGGGTTTTTAGAGGTTGCAATAAACCAGCAGGTCTCTGATGTTCTGTCTTAACCCTTTGACATATGTCACACTGGGCGATATATTCCGTAACATCCTTCTTCATACCAGACCACCAGAAACTTTCCTTTAAGTCTTGATACATTTTTGTACTACCTGGGTGTATTGAATAAGCTGACTCGTGGGCCTCCTTTAGTATAAGGTCTTTAAGCTCCTTTTTGTTAGGTACGTAGATACGTTGATTAATCCATAAGGTGCGTTGATCATCAATCTTGAATTCGGGACCTCTTCCTTTTGGTATATCCTGCTTTATTCTCTTTATTTCTTCATCATTGACTTGGGCCTCGCGAATCTGGGTTTCTAGAGTGGGTTGTATCACTAGGGTAGCGAGTGTACCAAGGGAAACCATAGTGAGTCTAAGCTTTTCAAACTCTCTGCACAGTTGCTCTTGATTCGTCTTCACTATTGCCATATTGCAATGGGCCTTTCTACTTAGGGCATCCGCCACCACATTAGACTTTCCTAGATGGTAGTGGATACCTAAGTCATAGTCTTTGATCAACTCAAGCCATCTTCTTTGTTTCAAATTCAGCTCGGTCTGGGTAAAAATGTACTTCAGGCTCTTATGGTATGTATATACTTCACACCTGTTACCCATAAGAAAGTGCCTCCAAATTTTTAACGCATGCACTACGGCTGCGAGTTCCATATCATGGGTAGGGTAATTTTGCTCATGAGGTCTTAACTGCCTTGAGGCATATGCTACTACTCTTCTATCTTTCATCAAGACACAACCTAGGCCCTTTTGAGATGCGTCGCAATAAATCTTGAAGTCCTTTCTAAAATCTGGCAAGGTCAATACTGGGGCTGTAGTGAGTCTTTGCTTAAGCTCTTGAAAACTCTTTTCATATGCATCAGTCCATTCAAACTTCTTTTCTTTCTTTAATAGTTCTGTCATAGTCTTAGCAACCTTAGAAAAACCTTCAATAAACCTTCGGTAATAACCGGCCAGTCCTAGAAAACTTCTTATTTCCGTAACACTGGTTCGGGTTTGCCATGTTATTACTGTCTCTATCTTCCCAGGGTCAACTTCAACACCTTCTGCAATTATGACATGTCCTAAGAAGGCGACCCGATCTAACCAAAATTCACATTTTGAAAACTTCGCGTATAGCTGATGCTCTTTTAATTTCTCCAAAATAGCACGCAAGTGGTCGGCATGCTCTTCTAGACTTTTTGAGTATATGAGGATATCGTCTATAAAGACTACCACAAATCTATCCAAGTATTCCATGAAAATCCTATTCATCAATGTCATGAAAAATGCCGGAGCATTGGTCAAACCAAAGAACATTACTATATACTCATAAAGGCCATATCTGGTGGAAAATGTTGTCTTAGGTATATCTTGAGGTCTGATCTTGAGTTGGTGGTAACCTAATCTGAGGTCTATTTTTGAAAAGACTATAGCCCCAATGAGCTGGTCAAATAGATCATCAATACTAGGCAAAGGATACTTATTCTTTATGGTCACTGTATTTTGGGCTCGGTAATCGACACACATACGTTCTGAGCCATCCTTCTTTTTCACCAAAATTACTGGTGCCCCCTAAGGTGAGGTACTTGGGCGTACATATCCCAAGGCTTGCAGTTCTTCGATTTGCTTTTTGACTTCAGCCAGTTCATTGGCGGGCATCCTATAGTGTCTCTTAGATATTGGGGTTGTCCCTGGTGCTAACTCTATGGAGAACTCTACTTCTCTGTCGGGTGGCATACCTGGTAGTTCTTCTGGAAAAACTTCATGATACTCGTTGACTATTAGCATATCTTCTAGATTGATTGCTTGCAAACTATTTAGAATGGGACTCATCCCATGTCTTCTTCCAAATGTATGGGTTACCTCTTTTCTATTAGGGCAGCTCAGAGTTACGGTTCTTTGGGAGCAATTGATGTTATCATGGTGCTTAGATAACCAGTCCATTCCGAGGATGATGTCTAACCCTTGGGTTTTAAGTATGATAGGGTGGATCGGAAAGCTATTGCTTTGCACTTCTAGGCATACCTTAGGACAGGATTGGTCCGCCCTAATTTCACGTTCGGGGGAACATATAAGCATAGGTACCCTTAAGTTTTGTATTTTCCATCCATATTTTTTCACAATTCTTTTCGAAATAAATGAATGCGAAGCTCCTGAATCAAATAATACTGTAACAGGTATTGAATTGATTAGAAACATACCCATCACTACTTCTGGTGCATCCTGGGCAGTCTCAGTCTGGATGTGGTTGACGCGGCCTCGACCATAGTTGTTGGTGGCGTGAGAGGCCTGGGCACTAACTGCTGGTGCTGGCCTAGCTTGACTTGTAGATGGGGTCCTTGCGGTACTTAGATTGGAGCGTGCGGGTGCTGCATTTCCTTGACCTTGAGGGTAGTTTCTAGAGATGTGTCCAAAATTGTGGCATGTGAAACACTGGACTCCTACAGCGGGGTTGTAGCTCCTGGCTGGGGTAGCAAAAGAGGTGGAGTTGCTTCTTCCTGGGTTGGTGTTGAATGTTCTAGCTGGAGCTGCTGGGTTGAAACGAGGTACCGGTGGGTGATAGTTGGGATGAGTGGGACGGTTCTGTTGAGACGATGTGGACTGATACTGGGGAGGCTGGTTGACTCAAGGGCGGGGATTCCCATGAGATTGGGATCCTTGATAACCACCCTTCCTCTTGCGAATGTCATCTACTTCCTTTTTGGCATTCTCCAAAAGAAGTGATTTGTTGATTAGCTACTGAAAGTTGGGGAAATCAAGGGCAATTAGTTGGACCCATAACCCAGCATTGATTCCCTCCAAGAACCTCCTAATCTTCTTCTTGTCATTGTTGACCTCGTCGGTGGCATATCTGGCCAGTTTGTTGAAACGGCTCAAGTACTCATTTACCGTAGATGCATCTTGCTCGAGTTGTTCAAACTTAGTCCTCTTCTTATCCATAATGCTTTCTAGCACATAGGTGGCTCTAAAGATCTCAGTGAATTCCATCCATTCAATATTGGCGACATTAGCATGAGCTGCGCAATAGTTCTCCCACCAATCTGCTGCTGGCCCACGAAGCTGATGGTGGCAAAAAGTGTCTTCTCAATGGGGGTGCATTGAACTAAGTTTAGCTTTCTTTCCACATCTTTCAACCAATCATCTACTTCCACGGGATCAATGGTTTGTGAAAACTCTGGAGGATGGGACAGGAGGAACTCGGTTAGCTTAGTCCTGCCTTGGGGTTGGGCTTAGAGTGGTCCTTGGAGTGGCTGCTGTAGGTTGGCCCAGTTTTGGGCAAGACCTTGAAGGATCTGTGTTTGGATTGCTAGGAGTTGAACTATATTAGGTGGAGGCGGTGGGGGAAGGTCCTGTTGCTGCCGTTGAGGCTCATTTTGGGACTCCCCTTGTTGGGATGCTTGATCTTCTAGAGGTTGGTTTTGGCCTTGACCAAGGTCTTCAAACCCAAGCCTAACTGGTGCACGAACCTGACGTATCCCATCTCTTGCCATCTATTTAAGAAAAGAGCACGGCTAAAGCAAACGAATCTACATAGTAAAATAAGTCATAACGCAAACACATTTTTTGACAAAATTAAACACTGAATTAAATAGGGGTTGTGGCCAAGTCACAATTGTACAACAACACTGACTGATCACACACCCAAGGGACAGTTCAAATTACATTACATGACTCTTCTAGACATAGCACTCTAAAAGTAGTTTTCGATACAAAAGGCCTCGTGACTAAATTTGGCGCACGGGCGAACTCCAATCCTACGACTGAGTGCTTAAAGTTAAGGGTGTTGCTGGCTACTCCTTCTCGCAGAAGACCTCCTCGGCCTCCTCCTCCTCCTCATCATCATCAATCAGCACCACATTGACAGGTGGTGCTGGCACGGGATTGGTGGGTACCGATGCGGTGACAACTGGAGTAGGGTGCGGTGCTGGAATTGCTAGACGAAGAACCGGATCGATGGCTGGTGTGGTGAGGAGGGTAGTGACTGTGAGAATAGGGGTAAAGGTAACCGAAATAGAGAACACATCCGATGCGGAGGCAACGGCGTGACCTATGAGTGGTGCTGTCGAGGTGGGGGGTATATATGGGGTGAAAGGAGTGGGGGAAGGTGGTGGTGCAACAACACCTTCTGGGAATTGGGCGAAGCGGCCACGATATGCTGTGGTAGGAAGACAGCGGCGGATGCACGGAGGGGACGACGGAGAGTAGTCCTGGTCACTATTATCATCTCCTCGGGAGGGGTTTGGTGAAGAAGGTGTAGTGGGGATGATGGGTGGAAGGACGGGTGGTGGTGGTGGGGGAACGTAAGCGGAGACAAGGTGGCGGAGGTAGTGGACCTCTGTCTCTAAAACGGTGTAGGAGGATAGGAGCTCATTGTAGAGGTTATTCTGTGCACGAACAAGGTTGGTAAAGACATGGAGAGCTGGTTCATTCTCATGGCAAGCACACAGATATTCAAAGGTGGTGGAGCCGTACCCTAAAGTAGGAAGTAGGCGGTATCGACTGACATCCATCAGATGTGGGTAGGTGTGGCTTAAACGTCCCAGGGCCAGATAGGCATTCTCTTGTATGGCCAATGTGAAGTTGGGACGCACGAGCGTATAGTGATGCTCGGCAATACGATCAGTAGTGGGGATGAGACGCAAGGTTATGAGACTCTCATATGGTGGAGTGGGTGAAATGGTGCCATAGTATTGGGGAACCCCGAATCCCAAGAAATGGGCCAACTCCCAAAGCATTCGCACGAATCCATCAAACCCGTCTCTAAGCGTGTGGTGAACTAGGGCAGCATCCATTGTCCTACAAATTTTTAGAAAGACATCAATGAGTAATGAATAAAATTGTTTATGAATTAAGGATAGAGTAGAGTAAAGAAGATTTTTTTGCAAGCATCCTAAGGTCCATACGAGTTTCGTTCCTAGGGCCAAGTTCTGCTCTGATACCACATTGTAACATCCTGACCCGTACAGTGGGAAACTGTACCGAACCGAGCTGCTATGACTGAATCAAACATCAAACATCAAACTTGGTATTTGTCCAAACCAGCGGCAGTTCATTTCAAACCTATTTATTACAATACTTGATAGTCTTACATAAGCTGCTAATGAGACATACCTTGCAGCAAACAGATTTCAGCGGAAGCACAATAATTTAAATTCTTAACTACTAGCTAGGTCTCCTTGGGGACTAGGCCCGAAACCCTATTCTTCAGTGAAGTCCGCGTTGGTGATCCCTTCATCTACCATATTCTCTAAGTAGACTTCTTCATCTTCCAACGGTTTCTCATAAACTAGGGTGGAATATTAAAGGGGGTGAGTACAAAGGTACTCAACAAGCTTTTGGAAAAATACATATAGATGTAGCTTCAAAGAGCGGCTGTGTTTATTTCAATAAATATGTATTTATAAATGTCTAAGTGTTAAGTGATCCCCGGGTAGAGATCCCAATCTCTACCTTTTCCCCAAAGTAACTTTTGTTTCGAAAAGTTACTTTACAACCATTCTCCCTTTCTCTTAACCACTTCCAACCATAAAATAATCTTGACAATTTCTAGGTTCTTATCTTTTCTTTACCTCCTCTCATATCTTATTCATCTCTCAACTTATGGTTTATCCCCACATCACTCCCTTTTATTTTGTAAACCAATGAGTAACACTACGCATGGGCAACCATCAAGTCATGCGCCCATAACCGTAGGCACGATTGTTCGAACAGGTTTTTACTTCAACTGAAGGTGTACACATTACCCTTACGTCACAAACTTACTCCTACTACTCATGATATAGAGGAGGTTTGCTACAAAGCCTTTTCGAAGCAAGCCTAGAATAACTCACTGCCACCTAAACGGGTTGCGTACCAAGGAAAAGAAGCCTAGCCTCCTTTCCCTTGAAATCCTATGGGTGCTCGTCAACCGGACACCTCTCCTCAAAACCTCACACTCAAGTACCTTTTTGAGGACTTGCAAAACATGGAGCCACCCCGGTGATTTCACGTTTATCGTCGAAAGATCCTAAGTCTACTAAGTACTTAACTAGAGACAGAGCCATGTGCCCATAAGGTTGTACTATGGTGTGCATGATGTTATTCTCCAAGGAATCGGTCCTTATGTGTATAAGCAAGATCAAGGCAAAAAGGTGGTGACAACGCATGATAAGTTTATAACATTTTCCCCTGTTATTTTCTTTTTAACAACATCGACACCCTATATCATTTTCAAAACTCTTTATCAAACCCATTTTATCTCACACGATTCATTGTTTCCCATGTAGTTACTTTTGATAAAAGATAGCGTTTGATTACCCATGTCATCCGTCAATACCCTAGGACGGACTTAGGGCAACCATAAGTCGACAAGGAAATAGAGGCATACAATTCCAATGAAAGGGTAGATACATCAATTTAGGTTTTAGATGACTAATCACTTTCAGCGATTGTCGTTAAACAAGTGTATATGTACGTGCGTCCTAATAATGCATTTATATAATAATAAATTTGATAATTTTGGGATCAAGCATGTTTAAAGGAAGACTTGCCTTGATTTGGGGTGGGATCCGAGTCGTTGACGACGTAGTTGTGGGGATCCTCGGGATCAACGACTAAAAAAGAAAATAACATCTCATAAATAATAGTACAGATGAAAAGGTTCTAAAATTAATTTTAACAGTACTAAAATGAAGTTTACAATTTTAGAAAATTTTAGAAACTTGGACAGGGCTAATCGGAGTTAAAATAAAATTTCTAGAATTTTTGGAATGTTTCTAGTTTGCTAAAAGATGAAACTGCACTATGCCGTACTATTTATTTGGGCCAGGTTGATTTAAATTCCAAAAAAAAAGAAATGGCACTGTTCACTATTTGGGCCAGCCCAGCTAGCTAAACGCCGAAAATGCAGTGTCCAAGACGTGCCATGCGCGGGCGGGCATGCGCGCGGGGAGGCGCCTGACGCTTGGGTCCCAGCCGTTGGGGATAGGCAAGCAGGGCGAGGCGTCGTGCGAGGCCTGGCGCATGGGGCCCTCTCTGTCAGTGAGACAGAGGAAGCAGAAACAATGCGGGCGCGAGGAAGAAGACGACGATGCACGACCGCGTTTCTTCGACTCCGTTCTCACTCAATATAGCTCCAAATTTAATGAAATTTTGACAGAGATTTCCTGGCATCATAACGGAGGGAATCAACGGTTTGGATCTAACTTAGTGGCTATAGAATAGTGCTGCGGTGAGCCGCTGGTGTTACTCTGGTTGTCCTTGCGGAGGAAGAAGGGATGGCTCCTGGGCATAAAGGACCACAGTTCTACCAAATTGGGGCAACTATAACCTACCTAGAGCTGCTGGATTGCGCTAATGCTGCTCGAGTTGGGCTAGCGACGTGAGACCGGTTTCAGGTTTGAGGTGTTCTCGTCGCCGGCGAACTACGGCGAGCAATCTGCTAGTACAGCTACTGAAACATACAATACTCATTATGACCTTGCTACTGGTGCAAGGAATCGAGAAATGATTCTACCTTGGGCCGGCGAGATAGAGAGGGGTGCGGGACAGGGGTGTTCTATGGTTCCGGTGATGTGACGTGCTCCGACGAAGTTCTCTGTAGAAATGGATTGGCCGAGGGTTGCTGGTTAAGTTCCTGTCCTTGCATCGCAAAATGGAGTCAAGGAGAGGGAAGAATCGAAGATTACCGACGACGATGGAGAAGTGAGTTCTGGTGAGGGAATTGGTTTTGGGAGTTCTGAGGGTGTGATTGGTTCAGCGGGGGCGGGGGCTTCTTATACGCGAGCTAGGGCGGATGAGTACGCACTGGCGTAGTCAAAAGCCATGGAGGGCGCCGGAGTTATAGGAGGGGCAGTACATCGCGGAGATGACAGGCAGAGCGACGAGAGCAGGGTGGCACTGGGCGATGCGACGGCGATCGGCGAAGGACCCGGAGCTGCGTGGAGGCGGGCGGAGGGTGGCGTGCAGCAGGGCGGTGGCACGATGCTAACGACAGGATTCTCAAACTTGGTTGACATGCTATCTCTCTCAGAAATGGTAGAACGATGGGACTGTAAAAGTTAGGCCCCGTTTGGTTCTGAGGGCTAAACTTTAGCCCCCGTCACATCGAATATTTAGATACTATTTTAGAGTATTAAATGTAGACTATTTATAAAACTCATTCATAATCGGTGGATTATTGGCGAGACGAATCTAATAAGCCTAATTACACCGTGATTTGACAATGTGATGCTACAGTAAATATTTGCTAATCATGGATTAATTAGGCTTAATAGATTTGTCTCGCGAATAATCCTCTAATTCTGCAATTATTTTTATAATTAGTTCACGTTTAGTCCTTCAAATTGATGCCCAAATATCCGATGTGACACGGGCTAAACTTTAATCCATGGAACCAAACGTTCTTTTAAGGTGACCGTGCATACTACCTCTTAAGGTGACCGTGCATACTAAAAAGGGAAGGACGAGCATGCTCTTGTCTAGAGGATTGAAGCTCGCTCTGTACGGTCCGATTTTGAGAGAAAAATACATATAGTAGAAGGGCAATGTTACAGCATGCTCCGATGCTCCGATGCTCGATTAGTGCTTGTATTTGTCCATGCAGGATTCAGAAGCATTGGTGGTCGTCTTCTCGGAGGTAGAAGAAGCTGGGGGTCAGTTGCACTTGGTAGTTAGTAGTTACTCCAAGGCTCCCAGCACTTTGGGCACATGGCTGTGTGCCCAGGAAATTGGGACAGTCTGGTGATTTCATAGGGCAATCCATGCGTGTTAGGTGTTATCAAGTTACTATCAGTCAACTGATTCTAGTAATCCAGTAAAAATGAGAAAAATGACTGGTGCATCGATGCAAAGGCCTTGGCAACATAAGACTGAAATCAGTAAAAATGAGAATTGCTCCGACTGATTCTTGCCCGGATAAGAAATAAAGAAAGGGAAAAGGCCCAAATAAAAACCATAGGGTAAGTGTCTGTTTAAAAAGCTTCGTATTCTAAGAAACAACTAGCTAGTATTTAGCTTATGAGAATCTAGAGAAGCTGATATTTTCTAGCTTCTGAATTTTAATTTATTCTTATATTTTATAGCTACTGAGTGTAATAATCTGAATCTACAGTCTGACCGTTTAAAAGATCTCCAGACACGCATTCGGCCCATCGCAGAGGTGACAGGTTTGGACATTTCGCGCGTCTTTTTGCCCCAACCGAGCGAGCGAGAAAGCATCCACCCGCATCGGAAGCAGAGAAGAAAAGGCCAACGCGTTCGCTGTCCATGGGCTTTCAACCACCATCCCATCGCCATTCGCCACCACCTCGGCCTGCTCGTCGTCGCCCGCTTTCCGTTTCCGTCGCTGACGCGCCCGTCCGTCCGTCCGTCTCGTGTGCCACCCACGGCGCCCGTGTAGGTGTAGCAGGCTAGCAGCTGAGTGCGTGGCAACT
>KE373157.1:297507-324160 GCA_000418225.1 Zizania latifolia | reverse complement strand
GGAGTAGACCGATTGTGAACTCCCTTCTCGTCATCCCCTCGCTCGCCGCCGAACACGCCTCCCGGCCTATATCTGCCAACCCGGAGTGAGTTGCATTGGTATATTCTGTTGGTGATAAACCCTAGCTCGTTTGTGTTTTTCCTGGAGTTTCCTTCTTCTCTGCTGCCGATCTAATCCAAAATTCCAAATCTTCCCTTCTTTCCAGGGGGAGTGAGGGATACTCCAATCCCCATGCTCCACGTTAGGTCCACCCCTGCCTCGAAAGATTGCTAGGCTTGTTGACATGGCGGCGGCGCAGCTACCGTGCTGCACTCACCTCGCTCCGACGTGTCCTGGATGGGGGAGCGAGGCTGGGAAGGCTGCATCTTGGAAGGAACCGACCAGAATCTTGGGTCGTTCACGCTTCAGCTGCTGTGCAGGCGCAAGACCCCGCAGTGCCAATTCGTTCCAGAAGAAAGACTCCTTCTTGGACCTCCACCCTGAGGTGACCCTGCTCCAAGGCGAGCACAGCGACGAGGTTGTTGGCCTGAAGAAATGTTCTTCCAACGGGAGCCCGTTGGAGGGGCTGGCAGTACCACCGGACCAGAACGATTATGATGAGGCCAAGATCAAGGTCATTGGAGTCGGTGGAGGAGGTTCAAATGCTGTCAACAGGATGATCGAGAGCTCCATGAATGGTGTTGAGTTCTGGATAGTGAACACCGATGTGCAGGCGATAAGGATGTCTCCGGTCCATCCCCAGAATAGGTTGCAGATTGGGCAGGAGCTGACTCGAGGTCTAGGTGCAGGTGGAAACCCTGAGATTGGGATGAATGCAGCAAAAGAGAGTGTTGAGTCCATACAGGAAGCACTTTACGGCACTGACATGGTTTTTGTCACGGTAAATGGCTAAATGATTCCCCCTAGATAGCTTCACACATGAAATCATTATACATTGAGGTGTGATAATAGTTGTGGTGTCCAAACTGCAGGCTGGGATGGGTGGAGGTACCGGAACTGGAGGTGCCCCTGTAATCGCTGGAATTGCCAAATCCATGGGTATACTGACTGTCGGTATCGTCACGACACCATTCTCCTTTGAAGGGAGGAGGCGGGCAGTTCAGGCTCAAGAAGGAATAGCAGCCTTGAGAGATAGTGTGGACACCCTCATTGTAATCCCAAATGACAAGCTGTTGTCCGCTGTTTCTCCAAATACTCCAGTTACAGAAGCATTCAACCTGGCTGATGATATTCTTCGGCAAGGAATTCGTGGCATCTCTGATATTATCACGGTAATGTAATGTCTACAAATGATACATTTCAGTAGTGGAAATTGAATGCTGAAGAATGATGTGGATTGTTGGGCATTTCAGCACTACATTATTCGTAGAAACTTAATCAACTCTTCTCCTTTGCAGGTTCCTGGGCTGGTTAATGTTGATTTTGCTGATGTTCGAGCCATCATGCAAAATGCAGGTTCATCCTTGATGGGTATTGGAACTGGTACAGGTATTTCATTTGGACAAATTTTTAATCTAATTTTTTAATTGTATTTTGGAAATGTGCTTCCTTAAATTACCGTAATTCACAATATTTTATTATCCAGCCTCCTTTCTGCACTAGAATTCTTCTTTTTTTGCACACTTTTTGTTGGGAAAATCATTACATGATTACATTAGGAATATGGAATAAACATTGTTAGAGAAAGAAGTGAATATGTGATCGATTGTAATCAGTGTGATGCTTTTAATACCATGCTAGCATAGTAAGAGCTATCTTATGTGCTATCAAAATTTGAATATACTGGCTATTACTCAGCTTCGTGATTACTTTTTCCTCCAGTCATCAAGTAAATAGCAGCAATCAATTCCTAAAACCTGAACACTAAACATTTATACCTGGACTTTCTTGTCAATTACTCATTACTCTATTTAATTGCATAGGTCCTTGTTTGACAATAGAAGGTTCCCACAAAAATTGATGCAGCGTCAAGTATTTTTCCCAGCTATTACCACAATAAAGGTTCCACTTAGTAATTAGTTCCTATTTTATAGGGAAGTTTAGTTTCTTATTCTAAGCAGAAAGCGTAACAGGTTCTTGTATTGTGAAAAGGAGAATGCAATAGGAGAACAGTATGCTAAATTTAATCATAAAAAATATTTGATTTTTGTATAAGAACTAATTATTTGATGATATATAAGGAGAGAGTGGTAAATTATGCTCAATTTAAATTTGTACTTTGTGAAGTTTTTCTGTTCCTTACAGGGAATTATAGATAACTTGGTTGTATATTACCCATATTTTATTTAGCATGTTACTATGAATTTTCAGGGAAGTCAAGAGCAAGAGATGCTGCTCTTAATGCCATTCAGTCACCACTGCTAGACATTGGAATTGAGAGAGCTACAGGCATCGTGTGGAATATCACTGGGGGAGCTGATATGACTTTGTTTGAGGTTTGGTTTTTCCTTTGCTACTATGCCCACATTTATTTTGGATAGGTTATGATGCGTCTAATATAACATGAATAGTAGCCAGCTGAAAAATTCTATGTTAGGAGATACCAACTGCAAGCTTTATGTTTGTACGCAAATATGAGATTTATTGACTATACAGAATACAGATAGCTGGCATGGTTGAACAGCTTATTCTCCTGCCAATCTACCATGGGATCATATTTTGTATGCTTGTTTGATTTGAAGTTGTATCTATCATACTCAAATTAGTTAATTTTGAGATATCCCAGAAGACAGACTGAACCAGGTTTGCAATCCCATTTGGGCGTCGGTTACCGCCTGGGCCTGGACGGGCGGTTACTGCGGTAACCGTTTTCGTGCATCCAATTCGAATTCGAAATTTGGAATCTGAATTTTGACCGAATTGGGCCGGTTACCACGGTAAACACTCATCTGGGCCTAGGCGGTAACCAAGGCCCAAACAGGATTGCAAACCCTGGTTGCCGTCCTCGTTTGCTCGGCAGCGCTATGGCAGTGAAGGAACAACAGTGAGCACTTATTTTAGAGCAGCTAAGCTGATGGAACCATGATATATTTTACTCTGTTAAGCTGTTGTGGTGATATACCCCTCAATTCTCAATTAACTCGCTCACAGGAGCTATTTCGTTTGAAAGCAATGGTTCCACACTGGGCCTGGCATTTTTAAACTTTACCTGTTGTCTTGATGTTAAATTGTTAATTTCAATTTCATTTTTTATCAAGATGGTGCTAGAATATCAAAATCAGCTTAGGCTATTATTCATCTACCGTTTTGTTCTATTGTCAAGTTATTGTGTATTCCTTCAGGTAAATAACTTATTCTGTAACTTTTTTCCTTTATTACTTCAGGTGAATTCTGCTGCTGAAATCATCTACGACCTTGTTGATCCAAATGCTAATCTGATATTTGGTGCTGTCATAGACCCATCCCTCAACGGCCAAGTAAGTCATAGACAAGTTTATCTTGATATAGTTTCCTACTTTCCTTAGCCAATATATGTGGAATTATGGTTCAACTTGTGCATTATAAGGTTATATTTGCAGTTGTCATAAACCTTCAGACCGCAAGTTATATACACTTTTATTTCAATATAACTCCCGTATCCAATATAGATAAAATAGCGGTCTAATTATGTGCGTCATTACTCATTAGCTTCCACATGCTTGGCAACTCAGAGACACGAATTACTCGCCATTTTGATCTGTACCTGAAAATACTTACACGCGTAAGCTTGTTCATGTGCACAGATGAGCATAACCTTGATCGCTACCGGCTTCAAACGGCAGGATGAACCAGAAGGCCACACCTCAAAGGTAAAACCCAGCTAAACAACCACTGGCCCAAGTTGTATGCGAAATTCTTACCTGGTTTCACTTTGGCAACTAAAGGGTGGCCAACAAATGCAAGGAGACGATGGGCGACACCCATCCTCAGCTGAAGGCAGCATGGTGGCGATTCCTGAGTTCCTTCGAAGGAGAGGACCTTCTCGCTTCCCGCGAGTTTGAGTGCTCTTTAGCTTCCTCTCGTAGATTGGGATGCCTCGTGTAAGATACCAGGCATGATGTAGAGTGCTGTGCTTGTTTTTCTTGTTTAGTTTTGTTAACTCCTTTTGTTTTGAAATCCTGCTGTCAATAATGTGTATAGGTCCTTTGTGTTCTATATCGCGATGAGAATGAGCATACAGTTATTTAGTCGGAGAGTACACATTAAAGTTGGTAGCTTTGGAAGTGTGTTGTGCTCCTAAATGGAGTGACTGTTTTCACGCTGCAATTACCAGTTATATTTCTGGACTTACCACATGTCCTCTGCTCTTCTCAAAATCACTAAATCAGTCTGCTACCTAGAACTAACAAGTCACCATGCAGCTCCCTCTCCCCCATGTGTGTGTGGGTGTCAGAAGTAGATCAGATCGGTCTCTCCATTCTGTTTCTGCACAAATCGCAACACAATCACCACCACACATCCATGTCTCTCTCTACAAGAGAGTCTGAGCAACAAATCAGCACCCTCCAGGCTCCCCTACCGGCAGGACGAATCAAAATCAACACTAACAAACTGACAGATCAGATGACTATTTATCTCTTCTCTCTACCCAGTTTTTAAAGATGAAATGACTCTATTCTAATTTTTAAAGATGACCCCATACTAATATAGGATCTTGCGTGCACTATCATTCTTATGTCCCTTAAGTGGGATAGTTGCATTCCACCAATTCTCCACATGCTTATTTATTAGAGGGTAGCATTTATTTGATAAAAGCAAACCTGAAAGGAAAAAAAGAAATGTATAGAAAATTTAAAACAATTTATATTTAAGAAATCATTGAGAAAACTAAAACAACTTATATAAAGAATCAGATGAGCACACAGTATTACTTTTTGAACAAAGTACGCTGGAAATAGAGCACATATGCGTGCTGTATGGAGTTTTGTACTGTAATCAAATTGGTCGACAACCAAACAAGAATAGAGCTTGAATATAACTTGATGACCCCTCTTTTAACCAAGATATCAGCATATTAGTAAGCTGAAGGGAAAAGAATGAGCAAGCACCCAATAATACTAAGTAACATACGAAAGATAAAAAGGCATATATGAATGACTCAAGTGATCCACATAATACAATATGATTGCACTTCACCATCAACTACTTGACAGTGCCGCGGTTGAGCATTCCAACAACCCTAAACTACTACTTGACAGTGCAATTGAACATTCCATCCACCCTCTTCACAGGATTTCTGCCTGCAATGGTGGTTGATTGTCCATTCTGACGCACACTGTGCTGTGTAGTGTACTCATAGGCTCATGGCAATGACATCTTACAGCAAAAACCATCTTGAAGAACAGTTGCAACACAAGCTCCACTCTCAAGCTGTGATTCGTATCCTTATGGCAGTAATCTTAGGTTTCCTTTCACTAATCTATCCCTTTGCAGCATGATCAATATCTCCAAAGTCCTCATCGTCATCGCTGTCATCATCGCCTGAAGCAACACCAGCCTCCATGTCATCGTCTTCATCGTCATCCTTGTACTCCTCTTCATCTTCATCTTCATCTTCATCATTCTTCCCTTCTGCACCAAACTGCTCCTCAATCAGCTCATTGTCTGTAGGCGCAAACTCATCGGAAGTAATTATTGGCTCTCGCCTCTTGCCCTTGCCCTTGCCCTTGGCGGCTTCCTCCTTCCCCATATGCATCAAATGCAGGAACTGATACCTTATCCCCATCATCGGGTGCTTGTCCACCAGCATGTGCCGTCGGAATGACTCCCGGAGCACCACCGTCTGCGTCCTCAGCTTATGCGACAGGTAGAAAATCCCCGGGTGCCTCGCCACCACCTTCCTGAACCCCGGCGGCAGCCGCAGCGCCTCGCCAAGCTTCACTAGCACCTCCTTCTCCATCTTCTTCCCCACCGTGAGGCTCAGCACCTCGTGCAGCACCGCGACGGTCCTCTTCTCCGTGATGTCGCTCCTTGGCGTCAGGTGCGAGCCGTCCTCATACGGCGAGATGTACGGCATCCTCTGCCAGTCGTCCAGCCATTTACGGACATTCTTGTCGAGTTCGAACCCCCGTGGGAACGAGAGCGGGAAGGAGACCGCGTCGCCGACCTTGTACCCACCAGTGCGCTGCGCATAGGACTGCAACGCCGACACGGCGAGGTCCTTCCTGTAGCAGACGAGCTCGAGGAGGGCGCCGTCGCGAGAGAGCGCGAAGTAGTCAGGGTAGTTGGGGAGGAGCGACCGGGGGAAATCGGGGGCGAGGCCGAGGTCGAGACGAAGGCGCGCGACGAGGTGGAGCGGGAGCGCACGGGCCGGCGCGAGCATGAGGAGGCGCAGCAGACGGTCGGCGGCATCGGGACGGGTGGAGTCGAGGAGCTGCGCCTCGTCGGCGTGGAGCGCGGCGAGCCGGGGCGTCGGGGAGACGGCGATGGGGTGCGGCGAGAGCGCGAAGGCTGACGGGTAGAGCTGGAGGAAGCGAAGCGGGCGGAACGGGAACGGGATGGTCGACGGCAGCGAGTGCAGTGACACGGCGTGCGGCGGCGGCGTCGCCGAGAGCAGCGCGTCCTTGGTGAGCAGGAACGGCACGAGGTGGCGCTCCCGCTCCACCACGTGGTCCAGCGCCCGGTCGCGCGCCCACGGAACCCGCGCCTCCAGGAGCCCCCTCGCCGGGACGTGCAGCTCCGGCCGCCACCGCCGCGGCAGCAGCCGCGGGAGTACACGCATTTCTGGGATCGCGGTTTTGCAAGGGTTTTGGGTGCGGCGGCGCGATGCGGCGGAGGGGAGGACGGGGTCAAGGCCTCAAGGCGACACGCGCGGATCGGAGGTGGGCTGGGTTGGGCCAGGCGGTGCCGGCCCAAAAGTGTAAGCCGAAACGGGGAACAAAAGGCTCGCCGCTCTGCTCGCGCGCGCGCGCGTCCATCCATTCGTTGCCCCCCGCTCCAATTTGCGGCGATCATTTGGGGGAAACGGATTCCCCACTGCGAAGCGCGAGAGAAGCTAATGGCGTCGCCATGAATCCGATCAATCATCCAGGAGCAACGTGTTTGGCTGCGGCGGCTACAAGACGCAGTTCATCGACGGCCACGAGCAGAAATTCGTAAGGTATTCCTTTTCTTCTTCACCGCCGGAGACATCAATTTGTACGCGTATCTCTGCATTGATTTGAATTTGTTTGATGAGCTGCGGCGTAGGTAGGATTGGCGACGAGAGTCCCAGGATGTCGTACGGGACCGGCGGCGTCGAAGAGCGCGCGGCGGCGGCGCCGCGTTCCGCGTTCCACATCGGGTACGGCGGGGGATCGTCACTGCGGCGGCTGGCGCAGCCGGAGGCGCTGGCGCGGGGCGTGATCACGCATGGGTCGGCGCAGCTGCGGACGCTGGGGCGGTCGCTGCGGACGGGCGCGGCCATGGCGGCGGTGTTCCAGGAGGACCTGAAGAACACCTCCCGCAAGATCTTCGACCCGCAGGACCGGGTGCTGGTGCGCCTCAACCGCGGCTTCCTCGTGTCCTGCATCGTCTCCATCGCCGTCGACCCCGTGTTCTTCTACGTGGCACGGGTGGCGGCCGACGGCAGCAACCTGTGCGTCGGCATCGACCGCGACCTGGCCATCTCCACCAGCGTCGTCCGCACCGTGGTCGACCTCTTCTTCGCGGCGCGGATCGGGCTGCAGTTCCGCACCGCCTACATCAAGCCATCCTCACGCGTGTTCGGCCGCGGCGAACTCGTGATAGACACCGCGCAGATCGCGGCCCGCTACTTCCGGCGCTTCTTCACCGCCGACCTCCTCTCCGTGCTCCCGCTCCCGCAGGTGGTGATTTGGAAGTTCCTCCACCGTTCCAAGGGCGCCGCCGTGCTCTCCACCAAGGACGCCCTCCTCTTCATCGTCTTCACCCAGTACATCCCCCGCGCCGTCCGCATCTACCCTCTCTCCTCCGAGCTCAAGCGCACCAGCGGCGCCTTCGCCGAGACCGCCTACGCCGGCGCCGCCTACTACCTCCTCTGGTACCTGCTCGCCAGCCACGTACGTGTGCCACTACTCAATCCCCCCCACACACACGTGACACATATGTACCGCCACTAATCGATTTCCAAGATCAAAACCGCCATTAATTGCAAATAATGCAGATCGTGGGGGCGTTCTGGTACTTGCTGTCGATCGAGAGGGTGAGCGACTGCTGGAAGAGGGCGTGCAACGAGTTCCCGGGGTGCAACAAGATCTACATGTACTGCGGGAACGACCACCAGAAGGGGTTCCTGGAGTGGCGGACCATCACCCGCCAGTACATCAACGAGACCTGCGAGCCCAAGGACGGCGTCATGCCCTTCAACTACGGCATCTACACGCCGGCCGTCCAGTCCGCGGTCATCAAATCCGACGACTTCACCTCCAAGCTCCTCTACTGCCTCTGGTGGGGCCTCGCCAACCTCAGGTATAGCTTCCTCCTCCCCCACTTGCTTCAAATAATTTTCAGAATAATTAATCTATCGAGACAGGCCAAAAAAAGTCACCACTTTTGCTTTTATACGATCTAGAAATTACTGTATTAATCTATTAAAAAAAAGAAAAATATACACTATTGTATTATAGTGGATTCAGATTATAACAATATAGATTTAGCATAAAAGATGGAAGTTTGAATTAATGAAAAGAATACGAGAATAGGAGCAGAAACTTGGAAGTCATGAACAGGGAAAAACTAGGATGTATAGAGTTCCCGATACAATTCATAACTTTTGTTAAGTCAATCTTTTTTAAATTTAACCTAGTTTTAAACAATTTATTAACATAAAATATCAAATAAATACATCATTAAGTCATATGATATAGTTAATGAATCTAGTTTGATATTATAATTTCTTTAAATTATCTAGCTTAATGGATGGTTAATTTGATGAGCAGCACCCTGGGGCAAGGGCTTCAGACGAGCATCTACACGGGAGAGGCGCTCTTCTCGATATTCCTCGCCACCTTCGGGCTCATCCTCATGGCGATGCTCATCGGCAACATCCAGACCTACCTCCAGTCGCTGACGGTGAGGCTGGAGGAGATGCGGGTGAAGCGGCGGGACTCGGAGCAGTGGATGCACCACCGCCTGCTGCCGCAGGAGCTCCGCGAGCGCGTCCGCCGCTACGACCAGTACAAGTGGATCAACACCCGCGGCGTCGACGAGGAGGCCCTCGTCCAGAACCTCCCCAAGGACCTCCGCCGCGACATCAAACGCCACCTCTGCCTCGCCCTCGTCCGGCGAGTATGATTAAAATTTAAAAGCTAGAACTGGTGTAGTGTCGAGCTTTCTGAACCGTATCGATCGAATGCGAGTTCCTTGTACTTTGCAGGTGCCGCTGTTCGCTAACATGGACGAGCGGCTGCTGGACGCGATCTGCGAGCGGCTGAAGCCGAGCCTGTGCACGGAGAAGACGTACATTATCAGGGAGGGGGACCCGGTGGACCAGATGCTGTTCATCATCCGTGGATGCCTGGAGAGCATCACCACCGACGGCGGCCGGAGCGGCTTCTTCAACCGCAGCCTGCTGGAGGAGAGCGACTTCTGCGGCGAGGAGCTGCTGACGTGGGCGCTGGACCCGAAGGCCGGGGTGAGCCTGCCGTCGTCGACGCGCACCGTCATGGCGCTCTCCGAGGTGGAGGCCTTCGCGCTGCACGCCGAGGAGCTCAAGTTCGTGGCCGGCCAGTTCCGGCGAATGCACAGCAAGCAGGTGCAGCACACGTTCCGGTTCTACTCGCAGCAGTGGCGCACGTGGGCGGCCACCTACATCCAGGCCGCGTGGAGGAGGCACCTCAAGCGGAAGGCGGCGGAGCTGCGGCGGAGGGAAGAGGAGGAGGAGGAGTCGAGCCGGTCGTCGGCTGGCCTCAAGACCACGATGCTGGTGTCCCGGTTCGCGGCGAACGCCATGCGCGGCGTCCACCGGCAGCGGTCCAGGCGTGCCGGCGTCGAGCTCATGATCCCCGTGCCCAAGCCGCCCGAGCCCGATTTCGCCGTCGATGACTGACAGACTGGGTGACCGACCATCAAAGCAAAACGATCAGTACTCCGCTTAATTAGCACCTACCGCTTTGATGTCTTGCGTGCGTTTTAATTAGTGCTTATGAAATGTGTAAATTATTGTGTTTGTCGATTTAGCTGTGCTGTAGAGTGTCTGTGTTCGTGATTGATAGGCCGGCCGGGTCGATTTCACCTTGTAACGATGTACGTGGCATCAGCATCAAGCATAATTCTATTCTACATTGACGGCATGGCCTCGTTTCTTGGATGCGATCCAAATAGTGAAAAAAGATAAAACTTCCCTGTAGATTTCTTATGTAACGGCATCCCATTCATATAATTTATCACGTTCTTTTTTTATTTTTTCATACGATTAAAATATGTTACAATTTTTACGATTTAAAAATATATAACAAACGAAAATTACTAATGATATTTATCAAATTCTTACAAAATATAATAATACGTGAGGAGTCGGGTCGGCCCTTCACTTGTCCCCTTCCGCTCCGCCGCCTCTACGCCCTTCCTCGTCGTCGCGAAATGCGGTGTTGTGCGGAGGCGCGGAAAGCCCACCACCTCCCGGGGTAGTCTTTCGCGGTCGTCTCTGCCGCCATGGAGGACGACGAGTACGAGGAGGGGGCGGCGCGGCGGATGAGATGGAGGACGAGGAGGTGGATGGGGAGACTCCCGACGAGGAGATCACCCAGGAGGACGCGTTGGCCGTCATCTCCGCCTACTTCGAGGAGAATGGCCTGGTGCGCCAGAAGCTCGACTCCTTCGACGAGTTCATCCAGAACACCATGCAGGAGATCGTCGACGAGTCCGCCGACATCGAGATCCGCCCCGAGTCGCAGCACAACCCCGGCCACCAGGCCGAGTTCGTCGAGGCCGCCCCCCTCTCCGTAGTAAATGTGGCTTAACTATTGCTCTTTGCTGCTCTTGAATTGGGTGATTGCACGACTTAAGGCATGCTAGGGTTTGGCGACCTTGGCAAGGCGGATTCTGTCGTTTGTGACGGGCAGTTCTCTAACCCTTTTACTGGGAAGCCTCATGTTTGGCAGTTAGGGTTTTGCAAGTGCTGGAGAGCTGCAGATGGAGGTGGATTCAATGTACTGATGGTATTTCTGATTAGAGACCAGGAAATTTAAAATGCTATAGCAAATTGAACGCTGGCGTTGATGGTTGATTGGATTTTCGGGATGAAATTGTTTTGTCTATTGTCTAGTGTTGGGGTGGGAGTTTATTCAGGTTTTCTGAGTGGGTCAGAGTGGTGAACACTTGGGTTCACAAGGGTGCCATCAGCAAACCTTATAATGGATTTTGAAATTGGCATTGATGTAGTTCAAGTTGTCGCTAGTTAGCTAGGGGAAGCAGAGTTGTTTCTTTGGATGAGGTTGGCACATGTCTCATGTTTTCAGTATCAAGAGGGATTCTATTGTTTCTTTATGTGGATATTATGTACAACTATTTGGAAATGATGGATAATGCCAATATGAAAGCTTATTTTGAGAGGCAAAGTAATTGAAATCTTAAATGAGGGTACAAGGGTATCTGGTGAAGATGTCATTATTGGGAAGACGTCTCCAATTCCACAAGTTGATGCTCAAGGGAAAGCTACTAGATACACGAAGCGTGATCACAGTACTTCACTACGTCACAGTGAAAGTGGGATGGTGTATCAGGTTAGTTGTTCCCTCCACCTCAACTTATGTTTCTGTGTAATGTTAAGACTTTGAAACCAACAGGCTTCTAAGTCTCCTATCTTTTATGCAGGTTCTGTTAACAACAAATGCTGATGGTTTAAGATTTGTCAAGGTTAGAATGCGATCAGTTCGAATACCACAAATTGGTGACAAGTTTAGCAGTAGGCATGGTCAGAAAGGAACTGTTGGAATGACTAATACACAAGAGGACATGCCATGGACTATTTAAGGCATCACACCTGATATTATTGTGAATCCACATGCTATTCCATCCCGTATGACTATTGGTCAGCTGTTTGAGTGTATTACGGGTAAAGTTGCTTCTCACATGGGGAAGGAAGGAGATGCAACTCTTTTCACTGATGTTACTGTGAGTAATCTTCTATAGGCTCAATTTTAATTCTGTTCTACTTGTTTTTAAGAAAGTATTTGGCCCCTAGCTTACTGCAGTAAGTTATTGTATAAGTCTCCAAGAACCAAGAACAATGGTGATAAATAATCAGTTACTTTTATTGTTCAAAACTTGCAATAATCTGATTTTTTACATAAATTTCAGGTGGATAACATCAGCAAAGCACTTCATAAATGTGGTTATCAGATGTGTGGATTTGAGACCATGTACAATGGGCATACTGGAAGAAAACTAACTGCCATGATTTTCCTTGGTCCTACTTATTACCAGAGACTTAAGCACATGGTGGATGACAAGATTCACTCTAGAGGCCGTGGTCCTGTGCATGCAGATACTCACCAGGCAACCTGCAGAGGGGTGCTCGCGCGATGGTGGTCTCCGCTTTGGAGAGATGGAGAGGGACTGCATGATTGCTCATGGTGCTTCATTTTTCCTCAAGGAAAGGCTATTTGACCAGAGTGATGCATAGAGTCCATGTATGTGAGAAGTGTGGGATAATTGCTATTGCTAATCTCAAGAAGAATTCCTTCGAGTGCAGAGGTTGCAAGAATAAAACTGACATTGTCCAAGTAAGCATACTTCCTGCTTCTCTGTACTGTTAATTACTTGTATGGGTCTAAGGT
Source organism: Zizania latifolia (assembly GCA_000418225.1). Classification (NCBI taxonomy): domain Eukaryota; kingdom Viridiplantae; phylum Streptophyta; class Magnoliopsida; order Poales; family Poaceae; genus Zizania; species Zizania latifolia. Next base: position 311,444 of record KE373157.1, on the reverse strand, counting down.
ACCTATAGAAGCATGTGTATGCAACTAAAGAAAATCACACTGTGGTGTTTCCAACTGATAGGTCCATATACCGTATGCGTGCAAGCTTCCGTTCCAGGAGCTCATGGCGATGGCCATTGCTCCTAGGATGCTCACCCATGATATCAAAACTGGGAAGGATCAGAAGAAACGCTAAGATCAAGTAGCATCACATGGGACGCTTGCCATCTTCAGTTCATAGTTCATATCATCCACATACTATGAGATCTTAGATCTACTTGGACTTCTGATTTGGGCTTAGGGCCTGATGTAGCAGTCAGCAGGCCACATCCTCAAGTTATATCCGGGGGTTCACAATACCGTTTTGGGATCGGATACCGTTTGGACTTGGGATAGCAGTTATCATGGACACCAGACGGATACTGAAGAAATTCGATCAAAATTTACATTTTAAAATTTGAATTCAAATCAGTTTGTGAAATGGTTTCAAATTCGGTTACTGCGGTATGTACTTTGGTTACCGCAGTTTTAACTGTCGTAACCGTTGGTTCGTGACCAGCTCAATAACCATGGTATTAGGCTCGGTTACCATGGTACTGGTCATATAATTTTTCAGAAAAAATTAAAAATTATAAAATTGCAGAAAATTTATTTTTGAGATAAATAGAAAACTTATAATATCATAAATTTTATAAGTTTACAATAAAATACAAATTATAAAATAATATGGTTAATTGATAAATCGAGCATTTCTAACTTATTATCGTTGGCTTTATTGGTTATAAGCGGTGTTGTATTTATCTATGGATATTAGTTATAAGCCATGCGAAGCAAGAATATTTTTTTTGTATTTCTCTTAGTCTTGTCCTGTTTAAGCTACGGTGGTTTGCTATTCTTTATATATCTATTAGGAGTAGTGTGAGTGCTTATCGATTAACAGGCAATAAGCAACACTCATCAAAAATGAAATTTTATTTGATCAAATATATATCATTAATCCAAGAGCATTATATGCAAAGAATTAAAAAGTGAATTATTTTTATATTATATATTTTTGTTCATCTTGCTTGGCTCATAACTTTGTGATAGTTTAATATTTTTGAAAACTAATTTCACCGTAAATCATATTAATTCATCTATTATTTTTAGGATTTTTTTTTAATTTTAAATGGAACCGATCGGTACGTCGCTACTAATCGTTGTCGGTAGGTTGGTTATTGATTACCTCTCGGTAGCTTGAATCCTGATTACAACCCACCCAAGTAGTGATGGGTATCTATAGAGATAAATGCATATCGACAGGTGATTGAGTGTCTTTTGTAAGGGATGCTTTCTAATAGACACTTAGCTCTTAAGTTTAACTTTGAAAAAACATTATCCACTATACCATTACAACGCACCGGTTCGTGTAAAATTTAAAAAGATAAAATTTTAGTAAAATATATAATTTTAATATAAACGTTACAAAATTTAATGATTACAATGATTTACATACAAAAATATATATTAATAATATAACCAAATATTAGAGGCTACCAAAATAGAAATCCACAGAACCACAGCTATTTTAACCAAATAACTTTTCAGATTTTTCATAGATCACAGCTTACAGCAATTTTTCTATAGCTCACAGCTCACAGTAGTTTTTTAAGAATCTACAACTCAACCAAATACACTCTTATTGACATCTCTAACCTCTAATTAGTTGCTAATGTGATTATAACATTAACACTAATTCTAGTATTGATCATCTATTTGCAACAAATTGGTTTGCACACTTCAATGTAGAACCATAGCCCATTCACATTGGGCGTGTTTGGTTGTCTAGATCTGGACTGATTGATCTAGGCTCTATCATATATGACTAAAAATACCGGTGTTTGGTTAGGCGGCTCCACTGTAGCAACTTGTTTACGCCAGTCTAGATCCAGGCTCCATCATATATGGCCAAAAATACCGGTGTTTGGTTGGGCGACTCCACTGTAGCAACTTGTTTACGTCGGTACAGGTATACAGTTCTATCCGGGATCCCTAGAGCATCCCAAATCCTCCCAAATCGACGTTCTCTATAGATCCAGGATCGAGCGAGTAGTACGGAGCGGAAAGAGAGCAACACTAGGGTTACATTCGCACAGGTGAGACTCCACCGTCACCCTTGCCTCCTCAACGGCGGACCGCGCCTCCCCATGCCTCCCTGCGTCGCCGCCCCGCACGGGCTCCCACTGCCTCCTGCGTCGTCGCCCTGCATGGGCTCCTGCCACCGCCGTGCGCGGCCTCTGTGGCCTCTTGCCATGGCCTTCTCTGCCTCCTTTTTTCCTTTCTCTCTTCTTCCCTGCCTCTTCTTTCTTTCTTATTTTTTCAGCTACAAGTATCTCTCTCCTTCAAATATCCCTCCTAGCAATGCGAATGATGTTTACTATATTAAGTTATGTGCAATGTGAATGACGCTTGCTATTTTATTTGATCTATAGAGATTTAGGTAGTGGATTGAATAATTGTATCAATCGCCTATAACGAGTTTTGCTTGAGCATGGGGAAGATGATTGTGTCCCTGGGGAACAACAATGGACTCTAAACCCTACAGATCCTGAAGTGCACCATGACATTTGGTTCAACAATAACACCTAGGCAGCGAAGAGGAATGAATGGACACTAGCTATGTGGAACAATAGGGAGAACATGCGTGTGTGAATGATGGGATGTTGTGCCAATGTTCTTTGTTGAAATCATGTACTTTGTAATAATTTGACAAGAGTGATGCAATAATAACCGATCATGTTTGTTTGTTCTTTTATTGTCTCATACTTTAATACGTTATGTGCTGCATTACATTGTATTATGGTAGGTCATGGCTGAACCTAGGACCAACCTCAAGTGGACAACCTCACATGTCCAATATAATGCTACATCGTTTAGCTGAGCTGGTCGAAAGTGTGGTGCGTCCAAAGAAAGGATTCAAGGAGGTGCACTTGAACACCATTGGCAGACAAGTGACTGAGCAAACCGGTGTTGAGGTCACCAGTACTCAGGTGGATAACCACCTCCAAAAGTGGAAAAAAGCATGGGCAAAGATATGCAAGTTGCGAGACCTTAGTGCTGCGCTATGGAACGACACCACCAACACCATACTGTTTGAGGATGAACACTACAAGGGTCATATCAAGGTACTAAACATGTGTGAAACTCATGCTAGTTACATGCCTATAATGCTTGTTTCGTAAAATCATGACTTTGTTATTTACACGTAGGATCACCTTGGTGACGCTAACTTCTTGAATGTTCCTATTGAGAACTATGACCAGATGGCTGCTATTTTCTCTGTTGGATAGGTCATCGGGAGGTATGCCATGGGCTTAAATGAGTCTCTGGGAGAACCTACTGATGTTGTGGAAAGTGACCCCACTGCAAACCTCATCTCTCAGTCAGTCAATGAGGGTTTAGGCTTTGTGGATGTCCTTGAGAAAAACACAGCTGTTGGTTTAGGAGGTCCTCCATCAACTTGGATTCCTCCAAATGCCTCCACTCCTAAGAATGGTTCGGGAGAGCCTGCTCAAGACAAGAGTAAGGACTCGTGCAGTTGAGTTGATTCCAAGAGAAAGAGAGGCTTGATCAGTGAGGAGGAAGTTGTATTCAATGGCATGATTGGAGCAGTAAAGGACTTGGCATCTGCTATTAGGAAGTCTGCATATGCTGAGACATACCCAGAGGTTTACAATGCTATGATAACACTTCCTAGGTTCACTCTAGATGCCCTACTGTTTGCTCTTGGTTGGTTGTATGAACACAAGACACAAAGCATTGGTTTTGTACAGATAAATGACGAACATCGTCGTATGTGGATGAATCGTTGGATTATGAAGCACTACCTTTTGCCTAATTAGTTGGTGGTTGATGGATAATCCTTCTCCCTATAGGCCCTAACTATTTATGTAAGATGAAACAATAAATATCTAGTTGTGCAAATGTGTGGATGGTGCACACCTTTTCTAATTATGTAGGGCTTGATTGCTGAATGTATAGTGATTGTGGGACTATGCAGTGATGGTGTCTACAAAGCACATCTTTTTGTAATTATGTAAGACTTGCTTGAAGTGTAAGCTAAATTATATAATTATGCTTATGCTTCTTTGTTATGATAAACATTGATATTTTGATTATTGAATTCTCTCAATTTGTTAGCAAATAGCTAAACAAAGGATTCTGGTTTTCATTATCAAAAGTCTATTCATGATAGAAAGAAAAGTAACGCCGTAAAAGAAAAGTAACAACGATTGAACTGTTATAGATGTTGAAAAGTAACACCGTGGAAGAAAAGTAACAGACGATCAAACTGTTACACATGTTAAAAAATAACACAGTGAAAGAAAAATAACACGTAAAAAAAATATCGTATAAGAAAAATAACAGACGATCAAACCATTTTCTTGAACTCGCAACCATATGTGAAGAGATAACCATATCACCCTTCACATTCAAGATATCATATCCTACTAAAACAGCCAACAAACTTCACAGCCCACTATATCCGCTCATACAGTCTCGTCTTATATACAGCCTACCAAACACAAACTCATTCAGCCTATATTCACAGAAATAGCCTACCAAACATTTTTTTTTAAATACGACTCCACTCATCCAGCTTTCCCACATTTAGAATATACAATCTCACCTCTCAAAAGCAACCAAACACACCAATTATTAACTCCGCAGTACAATTGAATGAATTGAGTTCTATTCGGAGTCAAACAGGATATAATTGAATTTTTGTACATTCAACCATAAGTAATACCACTTTCCTCTCTTCCAGTAAACCAAATCGAACTCCATTCACCGCCCAAAACTTAAAACAAAATTGTACATCGGCATCAGACTGAAATTACAGAGGGATATGCTGCGACGGAAGTAATACGCACGAGGGCTATATTATACACGACTGGACCGTGGACCCGACCAGCCATCGGTCTCTGGAAATCCAGAAGAAGCACTTTCCAACGTCACAACTCTAGAACCCAAAGAGAAAGAGGAAAGAATAGCTAGTACAATAGCACTATTCCTTTTGCCGTTCCAATCGGATGTAAAAAACACATACAACGCCCTATCCACCGGCAGCCAAGTATATACAGGTGAAGCCTCATGATCTTCAGATGACTTCTGTGACCGGAGGGCGTTGTTCTGGATGATCATATGTTCATCCATCTCTTTTACCACCTTGCTCCCATTTGGCATAGCTCATAGCTGTGGGCCAGTCTCACAAACACAAAATCACTTTACTCTGTGCAGAAAACATAAAAAATAGCAAGATCCCACTGATCGAGCCTTCAGGTATGAACCAGATCAATCAATATATGGCCGCTCTACTATATCCAGGCAAGAGAACCTCGATCGTTAGCTGCTACTTGGGGGCGGCCCCTGGTTGGAGTTGGTGGTCTGTTTGCATTCAGCTCCTGAATTTCATTTCAGGTATTACAATGTTACGAGCTGGGAGGCAGTAGTAGAGCCATTTCGAAACACGAATATATTTGTGACAAATTAGGGTTACCTGCATCCATGTGTCATCAATATGATGCTCTGGAGAGGTCTCAGGCGATGTAATTGCCGGGGGCAAAGGATGGATCAGTTTCGGAACAACAACAAGATCTCTACCCAAAACTAAGATAGCACCAGCATTATTTGCAGTACCTGTGTGTGTACCATGTCAAGCAATCGTAGAAATCCAGCCAAGAGATTGGAAACAAAACATTTTAAAATAATTCATACCACAATAATTTGTTGCGGAGAAAAGAGTGATCAGGTGACCTTGAGCAAAGCGCTCAAATCCGTCCATCACACACTCGTGTGCTCGTACAATTAGTTGAAGATCATTGTTGTTGCAAAACTCCATAACACGATCAGGCTACAGCACATGTTAAGTTCAGAGAATCAAAGGGGTCAAAATTAAAGAAGTGCTCGGAAGTGTTAGGGTTAGGGAGACCAACCCCAAATGTAACAAGACCAGGACCTCGAGCATTTGGTCTCAGTCCTTCAACACTGTCATTCTCTGTCGGATCAGACCTATAAGCATCACAAAGAGGACTTGACATGAAGAAAACTAAAGACTCATGGAAGGGTAAATAGCAGTTCAAATGTTTTACCATAGAAGATCCATGAGGACAACAGAGCCTGCTTCCATGGTAATTGGCCTCTGAAGATTCTCAATTTGCTCGACATGGTTGATTGACCGACCAATGCCGCCATGCATACATATAATTTTCTTTTCTATAAGCGCAGCCAAAGGAAGCCAATTAAATAATCTATTCATACGGTGCCATGCCCAGATGCCATCTCTCTCACCCTGTTTTATGAGCAAATAACATCCCCATAAGCGAAAGGCAAAAGGTGTTCTTGTAACGAGATGCAGAATAAACAATGTACCATTCGCTCTATACACTCTATTCGGAAACCAAACAAAGCATTAATATCTGCAGCTTCATGATTTCCACGAATTAAATGTACATTCTGAGGATACTCAACCTGAAACATACAATGTTTATATATTACAATTTAAATAAATAAGCATGTCACTTTGTGGTATCAAGGTAAGCTGACAGTATAATACCTTCAATGCAAGAAGAAGAGTCATAGTTTCTAAACTATGCTGGCCTCGATCGACATAATCACCCAAGAAGAGATAATCAATGTAACTGCAGGTTCATACCAAATTATGTATCAGCACAAGACCAAGAAAACGGAGGGAAATACCTCCTGAACGAAAAAAATGCAATTAAGGAAACACATTGATGATATGACTTGAAGAATTTAAAAATTGATTTGGCAACTAAAATATCACAGTTTATCATGCAGTTTTGGCCTATAAAAAAACTAGCATAGTCGCAACAGAAAATTTTAAGAAGTGTCATTGAAGGATCAAGAACTCACGCAATGTCTCCTGCCGTTGAAGGAGCACCATACTCATCAAACAATCGCATGAGGTCACCAAATTGACCATGTAAATCACCAAATATCTTAACAGGAGCTTTAAGTCGCAGAACACTTGGTTCACTTGAAAATATTCTCTCAGCACTATCACACAGATCCGCAATCTCATTGCAGTCCAAGAAGAACTGCCTTCGCACGGGGGGCTTCCAACCACGAGGTTTCAATAGAGATGCAATGACCTGAATAAGTATTATAGAAGAAAGAACAAGATGATTAAGTAGTTGCGAATAAGCATAGTAGCTCGCTACTCATATCTCAATCAATGACTATACTGTCCATTGAACTTCTGCATCACTAAGGCCTAGTTCCAAAGCAGTTGAGCCAATGGGTTCTAAGCTTCTATCATAGATTCATAGTACAAGCCTTATTTTACATCAAAGCAAAATTTCAGTTATGTGTTGATAGGGATCAAAATTTCCATGATACCTTTTTAGGAATACTATTAATGGACATCTGTCGATCTAGTAACTTCCTTGCTGCGGTTGCATTCTCAGGGGTGCCATAGCTAACCCTTCTTCCTTCATTTTCGAACTGGTCAATGGACAACTGTCTGACCATGCCACCTAAGGCACCTCCAGTCTCTGCAGCCACTACAACCTGAAATAGAAGGAAATAAAGGAGTCAAGGAGATGATATCACCATGTGATGCAAAATAGAGGATACCACCTCATGTGATGCAAAATAAAGCAACCAATATAGTTTCATTTAGTCTGCTAGCAAAGCAAGTATCTAGAGGTATAATATAAGAACAAAATAAAGTGACATGCTATAAAAGTAAACTGCCAAATGAACTACGAAGAATGCAATAAAATAGCAGAATACAGTTTACTCACAGCTCTGTGATGCAACCGAACCCCAGGTGGAGGTGTCATGTTGCTAGAAAGAGAAGTGTCTAGTTTGATGAGGCTTGAATGTTCGCTGGTCGATGTTGAATCTGGAGACTGCTCCTTGTCAGGCAATTGCTCCATCTCACCATTAACATGCCTAGCTTTTACTGCAGCTAAGGTCGCACTAATTGCCTCTGCCTCTGCTGCTGATGCTTCAACTAAGTAATCAACACCTTTGCTTAATCTCCTGTAGATAAATTAATTTTGAAACCACAGGAAAATAGCCATTAGAAAACTAATAGTAACTTGCTAACTGAATATCACCAGAACATATTAATAGAAGAAAATGAAATTTACCTCTGTCCCTGCAGCACAGCATTCTCAGGGCTAATATCAGTGTACATGTCTCCATTGACAGGAGGGGCAACTGGAGTTCCAAGAACTACAGATCCATCCTGAGCTGATTCTGGAGTTGTTTGTCTTGTTCGCTCATCATTATAAGCATATCTTCTGGGTGTTCTCCCACCTTGTATATTAGTAGCTGCTGCACTTGCCGCCGCATGATTAGCAGCGGTTGTAGTTTCAGCAGCAGCGAGATCTTCAGCTACAAGAAGATCATCCAGCAGTACCCCTACAACGGCAATCCTTCGATGTTAGGAATTGACTATTGAAGGTTTATAGAATCCAATGCTGAGAAAAAATTTAAAACTTGATTATTTCCACTCTACACTAAAGGTTTTCAAACAATTGAAAAGGATATCAACTATCAGAAAAAATATAAATGTTTTTAAGTGCGTCAAATATTGACTATGAAAATATACCATACTAATGTAAAACTAGATAGAATAAACCTCACACGTAAAGAAAATTATGTGCTGCAAATAATTTAGTGTAAACTCGATATATCAATGCATACTCAAGAAAAGAGCAGTAATATGTGTATTATTAGTAGTTTATTATGCCTGACAAAAATGTAGCAGCAAGAGAACTCCATGAATCAAAATCTATTTGGACATTGCATCACTGGGTTTACTCCAACCCAGAGCATCCATTAACAGTATGGCATTAGCAGGAAAAGGCTCAAAACTCTTAAGCGTCATGAATATTGTACACACGATCATACTATACGTACCAATTAACAAATGACCAATACGGTGAGAATTATATGCATTTACAAGTCATCCATTACGGAGTACATGTGATGGGCAATAAGTCCTCTCGTTTTTGTATTGATCATTCATATTATATGACCTAGGTGAACTGAGAAGTGATATATGGCAATTCATTTTTATGATGATATACCAATTAACAAATGACCAAAACAGTATGGCATTAGCAGGAATAGGCAGTAAAATGCACAGTAGCATCTTATTAAAAAACAGAAATAACACCACAAATGACTTGACTCTGAATGTGTAAAATAATGTTGTGGTGGCCTAGAAAAACCAAAGCCCCTCTCGCAGCCACATCTACACATCGCAATGTTTAAAGACTAGGTTTTCATCAATTTGCAGCCTAAAGAACTACCAAGGAGATAAAGAGATAGTAATGCTTCACCTGGCAAAAAAGTGGGAATATTGAATTCATAGAATAATATGGATTGAAATGTATGTGAAAGTTATCATCTATCATCAGATATCTGACATGGACAATTATCATCTTACCTCCCCGTAGACCTCCATAAATGAATATTAGATCACCAACAGCAGCAGCGGCATGCCTGCACCGTCGTGTAAGTTCAACAGCAGCATCACCCCCTGCTGCATCCGCACTATATCTTCCTGTCCTTGGAGTTGTGACAACTGACTTTGTGTCGCACCAAACTCCAGCAGCTGTGTCTAGCACTGAACCAGATAGAATGTGCAACTTATAAGGAATTTATAATAGCACATATTGGCATCCTCGGCATAAATATATAGCCATATAGGCAGTCAACAATGCCCTATATCCCAGCCCAAAAGAATCTCAACACTACCAAAAGAGGAAGAAAAATTGGCAACATCATCACATGGCGATAGGTAAACAAGACTAAACTGCAGGAAATGCTTTCGTAAAGTACTCACAAAGTCGCATATTGTCATATTGATTGACATAATTGGCAAATGAAGTTATGGTGCACGAGTGACCAATGCTGAAAGTAATTAAATTATTCAAGTATTTGAGTGCTTTCTACAATCCAGATCTTTAAGATAACATATATTACAGATACACCAACAGAAACTGAGCATTTCAGATGTTGACATCAAACAAAATAAAAGAGACGGTTTTCATCTGAAGGACAACCCTGCCGATCATCAGCAGAAACTAAACCAGGATACATGATTTCATTCCAAGATTGTTTCTTTGGATTAACGGCAGTGTGAGGTATTTCATGGATCAATACCAAAGAATAGTGTTAGTTATTTCAAGGTCTTAAAACCAGAACCTGCAACACTAGAGGAGTCTTCTACCATCCGACCACCTCCAAGAGCTCCTCCTGATACATGAAGGCGTGCATTCACAAAAACCTAAATAGCAGATGAATCAATCATTACAAGAGTGAAACTGGGTACAAGTTTTAGAGGGGAAAACAAGAGATGGAATGACAGCTTACAGCTGCATGTTGATATCTGGGTGATGGAGAAACACCAGGGGCAATTGCCCACTCCCAGCGCCCATCTCTATGTTTTGCAAGACCATATGCACTTGCCAATGGCTGATGGTTATACAGCAGTAACATGTATAAGAATAGAAGGTACACATTTAATAAATTCCTATTATTGATATTAAACATTTACACACAATTATTAATTGAAGGCAATTAGATATCTGAAACAAAAATAGCTTCATGAAAATTATCCCGTAAACAAAAAACTTTCCGGTGATTGTATAAAATAGCATAATATGATGACTAAATCACTAAAATATCTTCTTTCCTTGCCAATATAAGGATAACTAGACATCTTTGCAACACAAAACAATGCTGCAGTAGTCCAGTCACTCAATAATTGCTACTTGGCAAATGGGTGTCTGCGACTCTGCGTAAACTACACATCATGGTTTTCATGGAGCTCAACCAGCTGTCACACTGGAACTTCTATTTTAAGATTTTCGATACACTGTACTTGAAGGTGCAATCTAGAGAGAATTGCATTCATCCCATGACAGGCTATATGGAATGTTACACTCTCTCGAATGTTGGTAAAATTAATAACCTAGTGTTACACTCTCTCGAATGTTGCACAAGTCTCTAAGTCCATTAGTTCTTTACAAATTTGGTCCAACAAGCTGTTTGCCGGATACTATTTATTTATACTGATATCATTTGATTATTTTGCATACCACACTGTTGGCATCTCTCCCACCACAAAGTAAAAGAAGACCATCAGAGCGTGCGCTGGCAGTGGCGTACCTGAACAACAATATCATGCAATACACTTAGCAAAAGGATATAAAGACTAATTCTACTTCCAGTAAAACAATAAAAGAATATGGCCTAAGGAACACAACAAACAACTGATTGGGCAATATGGTGGGTTACCTGTGCTACTTATTCTGAACTAAGAAAGTAAATATCGGATTGTACTGTGGACAGTTTGATATTAAATTAATGAAGTAATATTAATGATATGGTAATTTAGTAATGTAATATAATGGATAACTTCTCAGGAATTAGTGCTAAATTTTAAATCAACACTCAACACCTCCAATAATTAAAGTATTTTAATGTGTTTCTGTTAGCATACTTACATGCATGGTGGTGGTCCTTCACCTTCTGGCTCAAGTTTCCTCCATTCATATGGCTTAGCTGCAGTATCTAGAGCCCATACATCTGCCAGTGGTCGCTTCCCTAGCAAATGAAAATGCTCCCATTATAGACACCATTCAGCGTGGATCCAAGTGCAAGGTTTTGAATTTAAAATTTGACATATGTATTCCCAAGCAATTGCCTACCATCATTTCCACCAATTGTCAACAAAAACCTCTGTCCAACCAAGGCCATGACATGTCCATACCGTGGACCAGGACCAGGTCCTTGAACCACCACTCTGCACAGAATGCATAACACCTCAGAAGAGATACTGAAGAAATACAACTCCAAACTCTCAAGTAGTGCAGAATAATAGTTTACCTGTGCCATCGTGGTCGTTGTTGTGTAAGGTCAAGAACATGCAGGTCCTCTGCAGATAAACCAGCAGGGCCAATGCCACCCTAAATTGCAATAAATGATGAAACAAAATGCTATAATTAGTGTGTATCTCCATAAGATTTATGTAAAAATCAAGAGTTTACAAAATGCTATAATTGTGCCTGATACAAATTAAGCACTAGGTAGGCTGATCACTAAATTAGCACAGCCACTGGAAAATTATAGAAATACCTGAATGACAACCATGGTTCCAACTGCAGTTGCTACATGTGCAGCTCTTGGTGAAGGAGGCTCGCCAAGTGGAGTAAGCCTGACAAAGCGGTGTTCTAGTTAAATAAGTTTGCTGACTTGTTATACGCTACCAACAAAATTATCATGCTACACTGTTACTCTAAAAGAAACAAGATGTTAAACTCAGCTGAAGTAGCACACCGATAATGCAATGCTGAAAAGAAGCTAGGAACCATTTATAGAATACCCTACCTGCTCCACTTATTCGATAACACGTCATAGCAGTGGACATCTGCTGTTGCACCGGCAAGTCCTATAATCAAGCAAGGGAGAATCAGTTAGGAATACACCTTTCTGACTGCCTGGAAAGTACAATTAGCATTGCACACCAGATAACCTATTATTTCAATGAAATGCATTGTTTAGACAATGTAGCAACTAAACTTGTCTATATACCGCAAGAGGATTCTATCAGCAACAACATTGCATCCCAAAGAAGTTCCAACTCACCTCCTTAATTACTAAAAGGGAAAAAAAATGGTTCCTCGTAAAGTCATACAGTGTGCAGCATGAAAACGCCAAATTTAGGATATAGTAAGATATCCCTTCGAACCAGTTAAGCATAATGTTATAGATATTTAGCAATTTTAGATGGCAGGTTAATGAAAGCACAGTTGTTCAGGGAATAAGGGATACATTCAAAACTAATAATTTAACACTAAGGAATTTGACTGCTAGATGGATCAGTTGACAATTTCCACTCCTGGGACCAATTTGGCATCAGGAATCAGTGGACAGCATCCAGCTTCAATAATTCAGACCATGAAATTAGGTTCCAGAAAGCAACTCAAGTGCAATTCCTAAGTGGAAATGATGCTATGCCTACTTAATTCCTCTGTGGGTGAAGGATCAAGCAAGCTTTTGGCTTCCAAAATGAGCTTATACCGATTTACCAACATAATAGCATGATTTCTCCGTAGACCTCCTGAAGGCAGAAATCCATTTCAAAATGGAATTGCAAAGTCTGGAAAACAAATAGCTCCAGGTTGTCATCATGGTCACCCCAGAGCATCAGTTAATATCCTGAAGCCCAGAACAAACCTAGCCACGAGACAATACCAATCGACGTTCGAACAAAGCAGCAATTACTAGGCATATGATAGAAGGCATACGGATCCCAGCACTGCCGGCCGAAGAGGGTGGGGTGGCAGAGTTGCCCTCGAGCGCCGTGGCGCCCCCGAACAGGATCAGCCGAGGCCCTATGTACCCCGGCGTGCCCTCCTCCCCGACGGCCGGTACCGCCGTGAGCGTGTGCCCACACCGGCACCCCGGCCCGTCCTCCTTCTTCTCGATCACCGCGTTTACAGCCGTGTACCCCGGCGCCGGCCTTGGCCCCGTCGCCGCTGCAGCTACAGGAGCCGGAGCTACAGTGGGCGTCCCTGGCGTAGAAGCGGCCGACGTCGAGGTCTCGATCGTTGAGCCTCCGCCGCTTCCCCCTTGCGCAGCCGCGGCAGCGGCGTCGGAGTCGGAGTCCGACTCCGTCGTCATGCGCGAGTCCACGTCCATGGCCACCTAGCGCCCTCCACCTCCTCCGCTCCCGCCCCCGCCCCCGCACCCTAGGGTTCGGGGGCCTCGAGATCTCCCCCCACGCGTAGCCGGCGTGACGCAGGACTCGCTCGACCCGGTCTCTACGAGGCAAGCACCGCCGCGGCCGGCGCAGCCGCCACCGCCGGAGCCGCGAATTCTCCGACGGAACCCTAGCCTCCTCCACCTCCTCCTCCTGCTCCTCCTGCTCC
>KE373157.1:257729-277776 GCA_000418225.1 Zizania latifolia | reverse complement strand
GGAACGCGAGGACCGAGGAAAGAGAGAGATTTCTGCGCGTGGGCTGTGGCGCGTCACAGGTGCGGTGGGGAAATCGCCTGCCACAGATTCGGCGTAAAAACTGTGGCAAAAGACCAGTGTGACGATGGTAAACCTCAGCTTAATCATTAACCAAACAGTAGCTAAAATATCTATAGTAAGCCTAAGTTGAGGCGTACCAAACCATGACCAGGAACAAACAGGCATAAAAAACCGGGAAGCGAATACGATTCCGTCGATGTTTACCGAGCCATAAAAAACCTGGTCTTTTTCTGGCTTTTTTTGCCTCCTGGACTAAGGTCTGCTCATGCATTGCAGCATTTCCTGCAGTGATAAACTTCTGTGTGTGTCTCGTCATTAATCTCAAGAATCTAGTGATAAATTTCTGTAGTCATAGCAGGAGGTCGCTGCTAAACTAAACCGTGGTTAACAATAGCAATTGCCAGGTCAGGTGAACCCTAATTCTCAGAGCTGGACAGGGCAAACAGCTCTGAAGAAAACATCCTGGAAAATGTTTGTTCCAAGAAACAAATATAGGACTATAGGCCCTGGATAAAGGAACAGCATATGCAAAGAACTAACCAAATGTCTGTAAGGAGACGCGCTGAATCAATGTGTAATTAATCAACAGGCATATGATTTCACAACATCAATGTTCAGTTGTTCAGGCCATCAGCAGCCAAGAATCTTCACCAAGGACGGCTATTTTCGCCTGGCCTGTCTGTTGCCACAGGGGAGACAGCTCTGCTCCTTTCATTGGAATCTTCACCTGGTTACGGTTCATTTGGAACGTTGAAAATTCAACCAAAATATCAGTGGACCTCATACCAGTTCTGAGAGATTGAATCGTGAGCTCCTTTTTAACACCGACACCCATTTCAGTGTTGTCAAATCCATCAAATATCCACAGGGCAAACTTGAGACTCCTAGCTAGTTCAACTATCTGATGATCATAGACAGCAGTTTCAGGAACTCAGAGGGCAACTGGTTCATAGATGAAAGCTGTCGATATCATGGCGCAGTCGGCTTTTTTTTACTGGACATGGACCTTTCTTGCATAGATGACATCGTCAACAGATCTCAACTCATCACATAATGAAAGTTAAGTGCGAACACAATGAATAGAATACTAGTCGAAAATGACACAAAAGGGCATTTCCACACAAGCTAAATCAGATCAGGCAAACCTAATGAGCAACAGGTACAACACCAGGTAGGGAGTTCCAGAGAAGTAGTGGTAGGAGAATATGAACAACGGCTGCACAGAAAGCCTAGAAGAATTTGTTGAATTGGCCGCTCAGGGTGTCCTTCAGGTTCGAGTACAGCCCATACAGGGAGTATTGTCGTAGGTTAGACACCTCATACCATGAGTTCAGAACTGATGCGTGCTTATCAGTGCCTGAGAAGGCCAGTTGGATGCCGATACTGCAGTCAACAGGTCCCTGGCTCTTGCAGCTTTGTGTTCTGATTGCGCAAGTTTGCTTGCCGAGGCAAACAAAGTTCGACTTCCCAGAGCAAGCACCACAGCCATCCTTCTTCCAATGCAAGTTCTGAAGCCTGCCTTTATTGAACTCAAGAACCTAGACAAGTGCATCAGATCGAGACAATATTCAGAAATTCTTTCATCACAATTTCATAGATGTGGACATAGTAGTACATCTTTGGTTCTATACCAGGGTGAAGCCGGACACAGTAAATGAGGAATTGGAGACAAAGATTGGAGCTGATCTGGCTGCATACTTCCTACCAGCAAATGCTACCATGTACCCACCAGCTGAGGCCTATGACATACACACAGGAACTTTTGTCATATACCGATCCATCATTTGATGTATGATTTGAGCATGATATGCCAAAAAAAAATGGCTGAACACTAAACCGCAATCAGTGTCCAGTGAGAACAAGTGTACCGTTACATGATATACTTGATGGTGATAAGTGATCATACAACTTAAAAACATAAGACAAAGCTAAAGGAACTATTCCATCGCAATATTACTATCCTAACAAATGTTGGAACAAATTAGAAGAAGCATTTCCTGTTCTCTTTTGGGCTTCTAAGCATGCTAACACCATAGCAAATATAACATTTATACTCCAAATTGTAAGTTACCAACATGACATATATGAGGTAGTCAAGACAAAGATCAACAAATTAAGAAGATTAATAGTTACATGTAACATTTTGAGTATAACAGTAGACCATGTTATCAACAAACAGAAAGAGTAAAGTTCACCCATTTTTTAGAGAACAAAATAGATGTAGAAGTGAAGCAGTCAATAAAAGCTAATCCGAACATTTTATTGGTGAAACGATTTTCTGAAGAGATGTGTGATGTTTTAGCACCCTCAGAATCTGTATACACCATTGGCGTATTATAGCATGCTAATAGCAATCCATAGGACTAAAAACGAAAGGATCAGCTCCAATTGAAACTTAATTTTAACAGTACAAAATATAAGTCTTTTAGTTTTTATAGGACCAGTTTCTCCAAGAAGCATGTGAACTTGACAATCGACATGTCATGGTTTGGATCCATGACGGGATAAATACCGTCAGAAGGATAGCCGGGCGACATTGGCTGCTAGGGATGAGAGGTAGACTTAGGTTGAGGAGAAGAACATTGAGACTAGAAACTAGACTTCTTTTCTTCATTGATTCCTTGATGAATACAACCCTATTTATAGAGCCTACAAGACTTATCTCTTTAACTAACTCTGATCTAATCTACTAACCGACTCAGTTACGACTCTAGGACTCTATCAGCTGTTGGACTCTAATCCGACGCATTGCTACAGTACACGTGGGTACTGTTCACGCGAACAGTACCCCCCGCGGGACTGTTCACGCGGCTGGGCTCAGGCCTGTCAGCCCTGGCCCACAGCCCATGACACGACAGATCAGAACAATACAAAGTACTTCACTCACATGATGCCAAGTATATCACCCACTGTTCTAAATAGCGACCTAGATGACTTGGATACTGGCTGCTATGAAGCAGTAGGTCTACCTTGACGTTGATGCTATATGCATAGCACTATAGCAGTCACATTTCAAGGTTTGAAGGTTATTGGAATGGTGTAAAAGCCTTAATATGAAACCAATATTCCTTTATGTGGCTGCAGGTTAGCAAGAAATCACTGATGAATACAATAATAAACACAAAGTACATCCATATCCTGGTATCCATCATGCTGTATTTTGGGTATATAAATGAAAAATATTATGCTGAAACAAGAAATAGATAGAATACTAGAGCATTTTGAGGATAATCCTACCAATACCCACAGAAAAAGTTTTTATGCGGGCTATCCGCGCATGACACTCTGGCCCATAAGGTCCTAATCCTCCAACATGTTGAGCTGGTCTACTACAAAGAAATGTCAGAAAAGCCAAGGATCTCACACAACGATAGGTCAAACATTAAAATGTGGGTTCTTGGAACATACTACTTCCAGAAACACCAAAACCAAGAAGGTTAAGGCAACAGCATCATCAATCTCCGCTAGCATACAGCTTATCCTACATCAGTATGAACGTGTATGAGAGAGATCTTTCATAGTTGCATGTCACAAGCATAACAATCGAGCAACGACATTACTCTAAGCTCTAGCTATATGAAGAAATGCTACAATATCTCCAGGATCCCACTAGTCCAATCTACCAGCAGCTCAAATCAAACAAGGAACACACCAGCTGGTCAGCAGGACCCGCCTAACCGATCACCATGTACTGCCACATTTCCACGAGCAGGTTGTTGGACGCAAGCTCCACCGGATCCACCCAACCAACCCCGGAAATACGTGCAGAGAGGGGGCGAAAGGAGGTGGAGAGAGGGATGGAGAGAGTGAGAGATCACTTACGGGGTTGAAGGCGGGGGTGGTGGTGTTGATGGTGAGGAGCGAGATCTCGTCGACCTTGGGGCGGAAGACGGCGAGCTGCGCGGAGGAGGCGAGGTTGAGGCGGCGGTCGCAGGGGGAGAGCTGCACCGGGCCCGGGTAGAGCGCGCCGGCGCTGGCGAAGGCGACCCCGAAGGTGAAACCGTCCCCGCGCTGGATCCGCGCGTCGCTGCACGGGTCGTACACCCCGTTGGAGTCCCCCGCGGCCGCCAGCGAGGCGAGCGCAACGAGCGCCAGGGCGGCCAGCAGCATCGAATGCGGCGGCGCGGAGGCGGAGTCCATGGCGGCGCGCGATTCGTGGGGGAGGGGAGGGGAGGGGAGGCGAGGCTGGCAGCGGCAGTAGTTGAGGCGGCGAGAGCTGTGCTGGTGGGTGACTGGGTGGTGGCTGACAGCGATGGTGGTGGGTGGCAACTGCAACTGGGAAGAGTGAAGAGGTGGTGGAAGTGGGCTTAATTTCTTCATAGTATGGGCCTTTTCGTGGGCTGAATTTCTTGACGACATGGTCCGTTGGGAAGACGTGAATACTTTACTAACACAGCACAGATCTTCGTCCTGGTTTTTGTCTCGTGAACATATATAGCTCTAAAAATTCTAATTTACAGTGTTAGTATGGATTAAGGGTATTTAGCTGAGTAATCTATTTTTATTTTAAACTAAAAATATAATTTTAAACTATTTTATTATACTATATAAACTACAGATCTAACACGAATCTTAAAGTTACAGTTGTATCAAACGGTCCCAAAACACTAATCTGCTATAAAAATACATATAAAGGTTTTTCCTACTCCATAATTGCATATCTATTTTAGATTTAGAGCTTTTTCTAAATAGGCTCTACATCTGTTCTTAAAAGGATAGCATTTTGGACATGACATTGTCTCCCAACTCCGATGCACATATTTCTATGTTGTTTTTTAGCTATATATCTATTACAAATCTATCAATATCATTTTCACATGTCAAATCCTAATGTATTTTCATTAGCTAGTGGCTTAAGAATTCACGGTTTGAATGCACACATTCGAGGATTTATCTATTTGAGAATCAAGGTGGTACTTTCCAAGACAATGGATAGTAATACCCTCTAATATAGCATTGTAACTAGCACACATTTCTACCTTATGACCTACCCTCCAAGACATGCCAAATTGCAAATCAGCATGTACAATGTTAAATATGTTATATATAAGTAAGTTCATATTTCAAATATAATTTGTCTTGAATGAAATACAATATAATTTAAATATCATGTAACACACACACACACACACACACACACACACACACACACACACACATATATATATATATATATATATCAAATAAAATTTAGCATGCAATTTTGACTAGTATAGCCAGCATTGATCAGAATAACACCAAAATGGTCGATATTGACCAGTATTGTAACCAGAACAATACACCACTTAATATGTATTGTTTTGAGTGTTGAAATAATACATACCAGCTATTCCAGCTGAATCGGAATGGAAATGGAAACCTTGCTATGGATATTAATCCCCTGTAATATAGCATTGCAACTAACGCGCACACATTTTTTATCATATGACCTACATTCCAAGACATGCCAAATTGCCAATCAGCATGTACAATGTTAGGAGCATGACAGATCCAGGACATAGAAATGCCAAAGCCTTTCATCAGAAGAGGAAGAGCAGGTAGGTCATATGAAAGTTCGACCAATTAATTCAAAATGCATTAAAAAAACAATCTTTGAACCCAACACTGGCCATATTAGGGTTTAAACATTACAAGTGGCTTGCATGAATTGCCTTGTTAGTGCAGCTCTATATATATTGTTACTAAAGTATCCTACAGACAAAGTCAATATGCTCTTTTATTATTATTATCTCTTCAAAGTGCCAAAAATGACTCATAAACAAGGGAATAGCATTAAAAAAATTCAAAAATTGTATCAACGACAGCCGTGACATATATAGAACAGAATTACAGAAACAATAATCCATCACTGCATGTATTTACAGTGCCAATATGCTAACTAACACCATACTACTCGCCAACAAATTGTCACATTCAAACAGCATACTCACATAGGGACCATTCATCCCTCCTACCAGCACAATCTATTGCTAGAAATTTTCTGAAGACAAAAAGAGAAAGCAGGTGATATGTTGTTCCAAACAAAGGGTTTCAAGGGCATAGATGGACCTGCCTGTGCTTGTTCATCACATCACAACCCTGCAAGAAACAACAGAACAGGCATCACACATAAAATTTCACGATGATGTTATATAAGAACAGCAATTTTCTGGATAGGAAAGGTTAAATGTTAACAATATTTTAAAATGTTGTAAAACAAATTACTTGGGTGGTAAGAGTTTCACCAGAATCAAGAAATGGACAGTTATGACTGCAATGTAATGTACATCTGATCTGGTTGAAAAAACAGTACAACAATATATGTTCAGCAATAGCCCCCTACCGAGTTAGCAAATACTTCCAAGTAATCCAACAGAAACAGAAACTTTACAGTTGCAGACAGACGACCAATAAAATGTAGTGAACATTCCATTTGATGACACAACAATCTGATGCAGTATGCCAATTTATTACGTAAGTGTTAAGCATACAGATTACAGAACAACCTAAAAATTCCCGCATTGCATACTATGTACACTCCATTCAGTGACATTATCTCCAACCCAACACCTAAAGCGACGATTGGATCTTTTGACACCGCCGCAGAAAGGGCACATCTCCATACCTCAGTCATCTCGGTTTACAAACTAGAACACCCCCAATTGGAGGGATGCTACTGGCTTAGTCACGTAGGATGACAGAGTCCGCAATCTTCATCAGTGGTTCAAGGCAATCAGGGGCAAACTTGCGGGCAAACATGTACGAGTATGTCCCATTTGACTTCCTCAGCTCCATTATCAGGTTTGCAGACACCTCCCAAGAATGGTACGTGTGTGGGTGGCCTTCGACTGAATCTGTCCAATTCACCCTCGTCAGGGTATACTTGGTGCAGCCCTCAGGATCCTGCATATCGAGCAATGTCGGGAAGTAGTGCTCCTCCGGGTAGCATGAGTCTCTACGCTTGATCAGACAAGGAAGCTTGAACTTCCTCCATAGCTTCATGTCCCTGACGACCATGATGGCATGCTTCCTTGTCAACACAAAGAACTGCGATCCAGCTCGAAACTGGCCATATGGCACCTCTGGGAGCATCACATCATCACCACGGGCATAGTACCTATCATGAAGCATGGATGCGTTGTCCATTATCTCAATGAAGCTTCGGTGGCGGCCATGGGGTCCAGCATTGTCGGAGATGAGTGCATTGTACAGCGTGGGGAACGGGTGGAGAGGGATGCAGGACTGTGACAAGAGCGCAAAGAACTGATTGGATGAGTCATCAAGTAGGGCGGTGGCGAGGAGACGGCGAGCCGCGGAGATGAGAGTGGGGGAGGCGCGCTGCGTGGCCTTGGCCGGGACGAAGCGGCCCTGGAAGGACGGCGTCGGTGGTTGCTCGAGGGCGGAGTAGGGGTCAGCGTGGACGTAGATGTTGAAGAGGTGGTTGTGGCCGCGGAAGAACTTCTCCCAGAGAGGGGAGAAGACGAGGTCGGAGTTGGTGAGGAAGAGGAAGGCGACCTTGGACGCGGGGCGGCGGCGGAAGAAGTAGGACGCGGCGGAGGAGGGCGTCGGCGTGGCGGAGGACGACAGGATGGCGCGGCGGAAGAGGGCGAGGTCTTCGGACTCGTCGGCGTTCGGGATGGCCGGGAGCGTCTTGGGCGGGAGGAGGCGCGGCGCGAGGAGGAAGATGACCGGGATGGAGATGAGCAGGACCAAGGACAGCACGAACGGCGAGGCGTACGTCGTCGACGGCGACGTCATCTCCGGGGAGGGGGAGATTTCAAGAAACCAACCGAATAAGCAACAGATTCCACCTCAGAAATGCAGCGAGGGCGGTGCGGATTGGATCTCGGGTGGGTGATTCTTGGCGCAGTTTTGGTGGATGAGACGAACTACACAAAATTGAAAAGATCAGATTTTTGCGAGGGTAAAAAGGGTGGAAACGACAGCGATTGATAGGCGCAATCTCTCAAATTGGGGGAGAAATAAAATGCTCCCAGAGAATTGGATCTCGCGATCTGAGGACTCCACAAAAACACGACGAACAAAATTGGCAGATTTCCTGGGACGCGGCGCGAGCCGAGAACCAAACGAAAAAAAAAAGGGGGGCAAGGAAGTGGACAATGCAGCCGCGCCCTACGCTCCGAACCGATCGAATCCCGCCCAAAACTCGCCCATCTCGGCAAGATCCGAGCAAGAACAGCGGAGGCCGCGCCAAGAACAGCCAAGAACGGGGAGCAGCCAACGCCAACCAAACGGGGGAAATGGCGGCACGGAGGAAACTCCTCCCCGCGCGGATCCAGCCCAAACCCAACCAAACCGAGCGCGCGCGCAGGGGGGAGCGAGCTGCGAATCTCCCGAGGCGGGGCCGAGAGATTGGGAGATTTTCCAAGGAGAGATCTTTGGCTCGCGGAGGAAGAGGGGAGTGAGGAGGAGGAGGACGCGTGCGTGTTTTTTATATGGGTAGCGTTTGCTCGTCGCTGTTAAGGGGGGCCCGGCTTAATTAAACTCAATTAAGGGCGATTGGTTAGTGGTTGCCACTGCCTCTCTGTTACTACTACTTCGGTTGGCTTCTCATCTCGCCGTCTATTTTTGGATCCTGGCGGTTGGATCATCCTCTCCATTAGTGCTAATCTCGATGCGCCTTTCCATCTAGAATCCTCTTCCTCCTTCCGGTGCTCACAGAATTTACTTTTTTAAAGATAAGGTTAATAAACTAATAATAATAGATTAGCAGTGAGAATAAAAAACAAAATATCTTATGAATTGATAAGTAAGGGATGGAGAATGAATAAAACTTCCTGATAATTTGTAATCCGATGGTTGTTAAGAAGATAGAAATAAAATTAAATGGTGTTTTAGATTTAAACACAAGGATTAATAAAAAATCAAAGGATTACGATGTCTTCATTTGTGACATATTGGAAGACCATGATTCCATCTGTTCATGGCAGTGACACCATTTATGATAGTGATAACATTTTCTTACAAAGAGAGAAGGAAGAAAAAAATGAAGAATTGCCCAGAATTAATTATATTGTGTAAAAAATGGAATGGTTACAAGAAGTAATTCTTTATGTACGATCAGAGGGGTATATATAGTTGTCATAAAATCACATGCTCAGGGCTTCAATTTTCTGCAACTAGTCAACAGATTAAAGAAAAAATACAGCCATATGAGCTAAGGATATTGCTAGTAGCCACAGCATACCAAACAACATATATACGTGGTGTATGTTATGAATCTTATAAAATTCCTTGGATTGTCATCACACGAACATCGTGATGCAGTAAATTATCATTTATGGCTGGCAAAAATATTTATTTTCAAAATTTATTAAGAGAGTTCAGGTTACTTTTTTTGAATGAAAAATTCTGGTGTAGCCTCTCTCGTAAACTATTGATTATTCAAGTTGTATTCGAAGAAAAACAATTCGAAAGGTCCTTTCGTTGATCCAGTCTCGCAGACTTTATTTTCTCTGGACAAGTGCCAAGTTGATTGGCCCAAGTATGTACACGTCACGTATACTTACTTCAACGATTAGAGGCCACATGTTTTTCCCGGAAGATGTGTGGAGATTCATGTTTAATTAATTTGTTGGACCAAGTTAGCTCGTGATGTGCGGCAAGCTTTCCTACTATACAATAGTATACAGCAGTAGTAGTATATATACATGCTTTCCGGTTGTCTCTGTTAACTGATGTTTGCTTCCGTTCTAAACTTCTACGGACACCCCCAAATTTGCTGCATGGATAATATCTTAAGAGTACCACTAAAAGTTGTGAAGTTGAATCGCAATTCATGATAGTCCTACCATAGAGCCTAGTCTTCTTGGAACGTTTATATTATCGTTCGGTTTCTGAAAACCAAGCAGTTTTAGGTGGTTTTCGTAGGATGTTGACCGAAAGTCGTCGTTTTTTCCGGTTTTTGTTGGATTTTTTTGGTAAACCGAGATGGATTAGTTTTTGTCTTGAAAAACAGTAAAACAAACTCTGCCCTAAAACTCAACTGTTTTATGTGAAATCGATTTGAAATTGCTTTGAAATTGTTGCATCGCAATACCCCTTCATTTCAAACAGAAGATATTTTGAGCCTGTTTGTCCTTTCCTAACTAAGTGACTAGTTCCATTTTATATTGAGATATATGAACAGTTGCCTCTGCCTGCATGGAGTATATATGTGCTGCAGGGACCAATCGCCGATGAAATCCACGTCCACTATAGGCAGGGCGGATCTACATGCATCTATTGTGTGACGAGGATACATGCATCTATTGTGTGACGAGGATATAGGTAAGGTTTGATTTTTTAAGTATTAGATCATGTAAAAATATACATGAGACATCTCTTGATCTAATCAATAAGACATTTAAAAGAGTTTAACTTTGCTCCTATAGATTTGAAACAACTCAAGGAGAAAAAGAAATTGACTGATGTTGATGACCGATCTAGAAAAATATTAATCCATTCAAAAGTTTAGCTATATTTTTGTCAGAAAGTTGTGTATTTTTTACTAGAGAAAATATATATTATTGTTAAATATAATATTGCTTGATATTAAGAGCATTATATATTTAATTTATCATTTAGTGATATATTTAAGACACCGAATTATTTTTGTTCTGAATTCGCCTTGACTGTAGATGTACACGAGAGGTCGGTGAAACGACGACTTTAAAAGGCGTGAGAACATGGAGCGCCATTGCGGGTTAGATCTGATCCAGATCAGGTCCCAAGTGCATAGCGATGCAAATGCCCATATTTCCAAGATCCCATTGGTCGGCACCAGCACAGGATGAAGTAGTTAAACCCATCGGATTCCTCTTGCAATTCTTTACCCACAGCCAGTTCAAGTAAGAGCAAATGGTAGTTCCCATTGTTTTTCATCATATGGATTCAGGGTATGGGTAACATGCGCTCGTCAGTATAAGCGTTTGAGTTGTTGGTCGCCTCTATCAAAATTAACTATAAATTGTTGAAAACTTTCAACCAGAAAACATAGGAAATGAAGCTATGAATATGCCAACGTATTGACTGTGCATCCAGTATTCTTTTCTACTAGCACTGAAGAAATTTACTGTTGCAAGAATAGTGAACTGCATCTGCATGCATACGGCATGTCCCAACCAACACAGCATGGAGAGGTAGGCAGACAATACATATGACATGCACACATGGCACAGCACATGATAACAACAGTGGGAGGGCGAAGGAAAGGCTAGTTTTAAGTCCAAAGGCAACCCTCACCTTTATGTTCAATCATCATAAAGAAATCTGAAAATCGTTGCAGCTTTGACCTGCATGATTGTACCCAAAGATGCAGCAGCAGCTGATGCTTTGCAAAGGCAGGATCAAAGTTCACAAGAAACTTCCACACACCACACTTGATAAAAGGAGATCTCAATCATGGAGAGAAGCAGAGCTCAACCAAACACATTCTATTTATAGCTGCATTGCTGCTACTAATTTGTACACGGCTCATGTCAAGCAGAGAATACATGGGGATGGCCTTTCCACGAGACAATAATACATCAAAGTTGTTTTAGACGAAAAGCATGGCTCCTAAAAATATCCCAACACCAAAAGTCTGGATACTAAAGTACACTGATTTTATATGTGGGCGTGCATCTGCTAATACATTATAAATGAGACAATGAACAAATCATAGTGGCAAATTTTAACAATAAAGAAGGGATGGATTAATTTATCAGAAAGAAAAGGCGCCTGCAATGCTGCTCAGGACCATACTTCTCAGATACAACGTAGTTTGCTTTCAACAGTTACAACAACATACAGGAGGATAAATAAATGAAGGAAATGCAAACGAAAATATGGCACAACACACCCGCAACCGCGCACAACAGGAATATGAAAGACACCACCAACCAAGGTCCAAGATGCATTGTTTTTTCTTGGAAAAAATATATACAAAGAGGTAGCATGCACAACTGGAGAACAGCACACCAAGAACGGCTTACCCAAGTCAGTGGAAGAGGAATGTGCAATCAGGCCTTCAACTCAACTTGCTTCCTGGCTTTGTTAGGAGCGTTTGCCCATGGTTTTGGATCAGACTTGGCGCGGCTGGATGGACTCATCGAACTACAGTTGGTTGCGCCCTTTGCTGTACCCCATCAATTGTTAAGGCACACATAACAAAATAACAAATGACTTGCTGAATCACAAGATTGTTGGTTTCAAGTAAATACATGACAACAAAAGGAGATGTATGGCGAGTTTATAGAATGAGTGAATGGCACATTGCAAACATGAAAGTCATACGACAATCAGAATGAGAGAACATAAGCTCAAGCTGCTGGCTACCTCCTCACATCAAAAAGCAGTACAACCTACTTGCAGAAAAATGTTTTGGTACTCAGATGCCAAGGGAATGTGGGAAAAGATAGCACCGTTTGAACTCCTAAATTAGCGGTATAATATATATAAACAAAAAATCTCTCCTGCAGGATACACTACTTGGTATTCTGTGGTACATGGTTTGTTTAGGAGAAAAGGGTCTCGAATGGTGTCCAACAGATTTCTTAATTATTGTGATTGTCAATAACAAAAGTATACTAAAAAAATGAGAAAAGAAATCTGGACAGGTTGTCAGTATTGTGTTTACCATTATTTGGCAGAGATAACCGCTTCTTGACAGGTGTATTCACTTGTGCAGGCCTTTCTTTTGGATTGTGCACAGACAGAGAAGCTAGATCTGTTGGCTGGGAGCTGACTTCCTCAAAAGCTTCATCTGACAGCTTCGATTTTTGTTTGCATGATCCCAAAGAGGTGGAAGGTATATTTGCCGATCGTCCAAATGAAGTACAAGTTACATCAGAATATGATTTTTTGTGGCTTACACCTTTCTTCTTGATCGAACCATTAGAAAGGGTACTTGAAGCTTGCATTTTGCTCTTTGGTGTGACCTGAGACTTTGTTTCCATGTCCTGCTTATCATCGCATAGTGGCATAGTCTCTTTGGCATTACTGTCAAGTAATCTGTTCTCCCATGGACGTACAGCCATCCACCTCTCTAACCAGTTTGATCCCCAGTGGTTGTCATCAAGTTTAAGTCCTTGCAGAGTTGTAGGTTTCTGTTGCCTAGAACCTGCTTGTCGCTGACCAAGAGAAAAGAACAACTTAATAACTCCAGAGCTTACCAGCTATAAAAAGGACTAGAGAATTGTTGGGACAGTAAGTGGTTGTTATATTTATATAAGAGGATTCTCAAATCTCAACTGCAATAGATAGTTCACTATGATCATTGGTTAAAACTAAAAATAAGCACATAGACACAGTGAAAAGAATGACATACAGATGGTAGAAAGCATGTAAAAACTGAAAAGGGTATCCCTGCAGTTTGCCATGATACAACTAGAAAAGTTGCCTACTCAATTGAGCCCCTAGATTTGGAGATCACTATACAACTGTAGTGCTATGGTTGAAAATATAGTTATACCTGTTATACAACTGTAACAACTGTGCTATATATATCTGATTAATCAGAGTAGATCATTTTCCTTTTCTCTCGATCAATGAGATAATTTCTAGCATTTTTTTTTCTTTTACTCAGTATTGTAGGGATTTCTAGCTCACAAAGAAGATGAGATATCTTTGGTGTTACTAGTCGTTTATAATTATATAGATATGCAACAGCTAGCAAAAAATGATGCCTTTTGAAAAAACCATAAATACATATGAAATTATTACTTAATAAAATTTTTTTCTCACAAGAGTTACTTCAGTCAGACCATCGTTTTCTAAACCTATGATTGAGATTGATCTATTGAATAATTTGCTGGTAGAGAAAGCATGTAACAAACTAAAAATATCAGTTATCTACCAGTTGGAAGAGGTGTATACAATTATGCAGATCAAATCAATTATCCACAATTATCTTTCTTGACTGTTGCATTGATTTCTCTGACTAATGGACTGTAATCACATACATATTCAACAAAACCTCACTTGTCAACTAGTCAGCTAGATCAAGTTAACCTCACTTATCAACTCTCAACCAGTTTGTGTATTTAAGTATAGTAGATATATCCTCCAAAATTTACCTGATGAGTCAAAGCATATGCCATTGCTCTCTCTCGCTTAGCAGCAGCTTCCTGCCTTTTCATTACTTTAGCTTGCATTTCTTCCATGGAACCAATACTGCCACACCAGCCTTCCTGCATTTGTTGTTGCATAAGTAAACAACATTATCACATAAAAAATGTGTTCCAAGAAAAAATTATCCCACTCATATTACTTAGCTTTTATATTTGAAAAAAACAATTGATGACCAATTTAAGTATTTAACAGTTAATGATCTCCATGCACAGCCCTGGATATTATTGCTACAATTTACAATGACTTATTCCAATGCTAGGCAAAATAGAAAAGGTTTGAATATAAACCACTGTTCATTCAAAACATCAATCGAGGATAACACACACAAAGGCGGCATATTACATAGGTGGTGACTATGTGCAAGTCAACCCTTATGATTATATGTCTTACTCCTAATCCACCCTCTGCCTCCCCATTGCATCCACATCCATCTGTCTCACCCTCTAATGCCAGACCAAGGGGTACAGGCATGAGACTTAAGCCAATTCTATGGTGGAAGGAATTGTTTGTAACTTGCCTATTATTGTAGTATAGTCATGTTTCTTTACATATATTCTTGCCACACCAAAAGTCACATGTTCAAATAAGTATGGAGAGGGCATAACATTTATTTTTATCCATGATGTTGAGAAAATTTACATATCAGTGTCACATTGCTCAATAGTTATAATAAGGTTATATTATCTAAGGAAGATTATATCTAATGAGTAATGACAAGCATAAACTGCAAGAAGGCATCCAAGCATACTAGTCTCAGTGTCTAGTCATTATACATACATAATGACTTATAAAAGATTGTTTGTCCTACCTCAATTTCCCGAACATGATTCTCATGATCATCTTGTTCAGGAATCTTCTTCTGTCCCACTTGATTCTCTAAAGCAATACGAACTTGTCTTGCTCTGACACGAGCTTGAGCTCTTACTAGCGCTTGCATACACTGAAGTGTTTCTGCTGTCTGCTTTCTTACAATATGGCCCCTGACAAGGGCCTGCAGTATAACTATTCCTTTCAATGCTCGTAAAGCGCGTCTAGCCTGGTAAGTATAATTATAACAGCATATATCAAACTCAGAACCAGAAGAGTATGAGGGATGCCTGGAAATTATGAACTAGACATATTATGGTATTCAAAAACAGCTACACCTCTGGGTAGTTTCTTAAGTTTAATTCAACAAAGGAAGATTCAGTTTCATGCAAACTATTTCCATATAATTGAAGAATTAACTAGATCCTCAAAATATTAAAGTAGTTTCTCTTTTTCTTGGATTTATTCAACTATAGCATCAATTGCTCTTGTTTTATTCTGACAATTTCTGAGTTGTTTATTTGGACAAATTGTTGTAAAATGAAGACAAACAAACACATTAACAGTATTTGTTGTAGATGCAGAGCATATATAGCATGATATCGATTATCTAGCACAGCGATACTCAAAAGGCAGCATACCAGGAATGCTCGGAAGGCAGACTGAATGACTGTTGCAGCTGAATCCTCTTTAGTGTTATGTTCTTTAGTCCGAGAAACATGTACTTCAAACAATGTATTGTCCGAAGAAATGGAATTTGAAATTGTCTGTGTATTGGTGTCAGCAGTTGATGGTTCACTTTGCACTGCAAGTTCTTCTACTACGATTTCACATTCGGTATCCAAAGAATGCTTCCGTTTGTGAAGCAACTGGGCAGCAGGTATCCTCTACAATATTTACAATAATACATTTTCATGATGGCAAGACAGCCAAGTAAAAAAAAGCAGTTAATACCTACTTGAAGTACAGCAGTGGCAAAAAGAGTCAAGAAGGAATATGTTTTCAGAACTTAAAACACATAATGCAGTCTAGTAGTTTGAATTCAAGCTTACAAAGTGACATTTTGGTGCAAGGGAAGCAAGGCCCATATATTACACTACAATATATATCATATCAGTACCTTAAATTCAAATGTATGGTTTCTTTTGCAGTATTATTTAATTGGATGGAAGTAACAATCAAAATAAAGCGCATGAACACTCTTATAACAACGACAACAACAGCATTTAGCCCAAGCAAGTTGGGGTAGGCTACATTTAAATGAAATAACTAACACTTCAGTGGCTGAAATTCCAGTTTATTGTACTTGCATTCTGGAATCAAATAAAGGAAATAAGTAAAAAAAAGTAAGACAGACTCACCAAGGAATAAACGACAATGCAATCATCTGCTAGCACACAAAGCAATTGATCCATCATTGCCAGGCCAGTAGGACATTAAAAACTAAAACATCCTGTCATCAAGTGCTCAACCACAACAGTATTTCAAAATACTTTGTTTTCTTTCATAGGTGAGGAGGGTCAGAACTTAGAAGCACCAGAACACTGACAGTAATGGCGTATTGTGAGGAGCCCAAACATTTGCTACACCAGTGCAGAACATTTAATATTCAACTACTGCCACATAATCTCTATTTGGCACTCAGACAAATGAAGCAGAGTTGTTGAGCAACAGGCATGTGACAAGGACATGTCAACAATAGCATTTGTGTAGCATCTAACGGACCAACTTTGGTAAACCATCTACCCTTCTGAAGTTTTGCTCACTCTTTAAGGTTTGTCATGTTCTCACAGAGACAGACAAAAACAGGAGAATATGCACCTATCAAGTTGTGCTCATAAAACTAGGGGAAAAAAGAAAAGACAAACAAAACAATCATTACTTTAGACTTCAGAGTTGGATAGGTCGACCAGAATAATTCCTTAAATTAAATATAATTACACGATACAAAAATCTAGGTGAATACCATACATAACTTACAGTTTCGCTGCTCTCAGCATTCTGTGCCTTCTCTTGCTTTCTTATACCAACCAGTGATTTAAACCATTTGGATGAAATACCCATGACAAAACCACCCTTTTTTGTATAGTTCAATGACCTGAGACCTGCATTTCAGAATAATGAAATGTTTACTACACTAATGAGTAATGCTATCTTCTGCTTAAGACTTCATTAAATGAAAAGATATTGCTTAAAGTAAAGGAACTTTATGATATCCAACATCACAATCGCCAGAACTTCAAGCAATGCATAGTAATACTGGTGCAAGAGCTAGCCCATGCGATTTGCTGAAACAAGAACCCAAATATTTAAGAACCTTCAAATGAACCAAGAAAACAAAGCGTAAATGGAACAAAATGTGAACTACAATGATCAGTGGTAATGCAATAAAGAGCCTATGTAACGAGATTAGTTTTACTCGAAGCGTACAAGATATTCAGGTTATTCCTTCTTCTGGTTGCTGCTGTTCTCACTAAAAACTTACAACAAGTGTACAATACCGATCAAGACTGGCATGAAACTTGTCAGAATGCTGATATGATACCCAATGCTATTCTGTAACCTAATCTACAGTCCGTGCAGAAACTGTTCTTCACGTCAGATTGAAAAACTAAAACTCTTCATCAGCCACCCTAAAATCCATACAGACTTTTCGAAAGATGCAGGAGACATTAGACCCAGGAAGCAAGAGTAAACAGAAGATTCACTCGAAACTACACTCGCAAATAAGAACCAGACGAGGATGCGGCTAGCCCTAAAAAAGGAGACCAGCTTTGGGGGAGCAGGGGCGGACCCAACGTAGGGGGACACGGGGGTTCAGCCGAACCCCCGATTTTTCGGATGGAAATGAAACCAATCCAAGTCCGCGCCACGCCGGCTCACGAAGCGGACGCGGAGGAGGAGGAGGGAGGCTGCTCGGGAGAGGAACGAATACCTTCAGCTCGATTCGATCGAGCCGAGGTGGAGGCGGGTCCGAATGAGGCCGGCCGCGTCGCCCCCCGCACCAGACCTGCTCGCCGGCCGTGCGCGCGAGAAGCCCGAACAGTGGAGGGAAGCTAGTGCGGGGATCGAGGAGGAGAGGACGCCGTCCACGCCGCGCCTCCGGGCCTGCTCGCTGGCCGCGCGACTGCGCGAGCGAGGAGGCGGGGGGAGAAGCGGAGAAGGCCGGCCGTGCCTCGGACGGGGACAGAGCGGAGAGAGACCGGAAGAACGGGTGGAGGGCGCATTTTTGTTTCTCGGTTTCTTTTATTCAG
Source organism: Zizania latifolia (assembly GCA_000418225.1). Lineage (NCBI taxonomy): Eukaryota > Viridiplantae > Streptophyta > Magnoliopsida > Poales > Poaceae > Zizania > Zizania latifolia. The sequence continues at coordinate 259,564 of KE373157.1, read as the reverse complement.
TTTAAAATTAAAATTAAAATTTCTACCGATGCTAAAATTCATCCCCCTCAAAATCAGTGTCGTACGTTAGTCGCTGTTCGCTTTTCAGTGCATCATAAATTAGAAGCTTTCCCATGTTAAGGCCCCATCCAATTAAAGCTTAAACTCACATTGGATTCTGTCTATAGAAATAAATCAGTTTTAAGGTTTTTTAGTTTATTTATATCTCCTTTTTATCTAATATAAAATATTATCCTAAATAATAATATTATCAATTAAACACTAAATAAAATAATTCACGGTTAATACAATTTTTCACTGTAGTATATAGATGATAATAGCGAGGTCAAATCATCTCCATCCAACCCCTCATCTCACTCCCTACTCTATTATTTAGCAAAATCTCTTCAAAATCTTTCTTCAACCAACTTCCTACTCTACTCCCTATCTCATCATACTCTCTATTTTGGCTCCTCTCCTCCCTAAAGCTAGGGAGCCAAAACTCCTTCCTATCCTTTTTATTTTGACTTTTTCATGTATTTTGGTTTTTTATACATACAACCTAAATAAATACAATAAATATTTGGTAAACTGATCACAAAATAATTTTAGGTGTTGGAAAGAATTTACTAACAGGAGTGAAAATTATGGAGAATAAAATAAAACTTGAAACTATATGAAGAATGGAAATATATAATTAATAACAAGAGTAGAAATTTATTAACATGGATGTTACAGCTAACAGTCTAATAGGCATGTAAAAGTTAATTCATTCGTGATCGTTATAAGATAGTAATAAAATATAGGTAAGTGAAATATAGGGAGTCAAATATAGGGAGCTCAATGGAGTATTTTAAAAATAGAGAGTCAATCTAGATAGGGAGACTCCCTATTTTTGGTTATAGGGAGCCAAAAATAAGGTGTTGGTTGGAGATGTCCTCATAGATTTTTTTGTGTATTGACTTATTTGTTATTAAGCTTAAGCTAGCTTATTAATAAGTTAAAGGAAAAAATTCTGAATTACATCCTCGAAGTATCGCTGAAGTTTGAATAACCCCCTAAAGAATTTTACCGTCTGAAAAGCACCAGTGGTATTGCAAAACAGTTCAATTTACACCTTTGAATGGTGGTTTTGGTGATGTGGCAAAACTGCGGGCGGTTTTGCTGATGTGGCAGCTGACGTGACAGAACAATGCTGAAACCTTTAAAAATTCATAACTAATTCATTTTAACTCCAAATTTGACCATTCAAATTGCATAATTTTCTAGAAAATGAGATCTACACAATAAAAATACTTTCTAAATAAAAATTGTCAAAAAAGTATTCTAAATAGTATAGTTTTTAAAATACTTTCTAAATAAAAATTGTCAAAAAATTATTTATCATTTTTTATAATATTAAATTTATTTGTTTAAACCCTTAAATAATTATTATAAACTCATTTTCACATTCACACAGTAGGCATGCAGTGCTAGACATCAGATGATAATTCACCAGTAGGCAGCGGTAGCAACCAACAAAATCTGTTGTCACTAATTAACAGATAATCAATTAATCATTGCTCAGGAAAGGCTAATGGAGAAGAGAACAATCGAACAGAAAGGAATTATGTAAGAAACCAGATACTCTACTCATCTTTCCACAGTTTTCACTCAAATCGTGACAGATTCTGAACTGTTCTCTAGCTAATTTATTCAGGCAATTGGAGCTAAAATCTGTCAGATAAAGTGGGCCGTTTTGTGCTGGTTTGATGGTCTGATCAAGTATAAAAATCTACCTGTCAAGGAACCACAATAAATTGCCCAGAAAACAAATTTGTGGTGCACATTTTTTGCCATGTGAAGTTGTGAGCAGA
>KE373157.1:241306-257389 GCA_000418225.1 Zizania latifolia | reverse complement strand
AATTTTTATTTAGAAAGTATTTTTATTGTGTAGAGCTCATTTTCTAGAAAATTATGCAATTTGAATGGTCAAATTTGGAGTTAAAATGAATTAGTTATGAATTTTTAAAGGTTTTAGCATTGTTTTGCCACGTCAGCAGCGCCACGTCAGCCACCACATCAGCAAAACCGCCCGCAGTTTTGCCACATCACCAAAATCACCCTTCAAAGGTGTAAATTGAACTGTTTTTCAATACCACTGGTGCTTTTCAGACAGTAAAATTCTTTAGAGGGTTATTCAAACTTCAGTGATACTTCGAGGGTGTAATTTAGATTTTTTTCTAAGTTAAATATATCTAGAAGGGACCTAAATATGCGAGATCATGTATATAATCATAAAGTGTGATGAACAATTGGTGTGAACATTGATATAAGTCATAATATGAGTCAAGTTGAGAAAAACTTATGCTCAAATATGGTTTCTTTGTTTATTCATGTACAAGTGGCTCGTTTGAGAACAAATATAGTCAATTATAGGATTGATACTAGACTCAAGGACGAGTTAAGGTCAAGACGATCAAGAAGTCGTGTAAGACGGTTTGGCTAATGTGAGATGGTTCGGCTAATGCATGATATGCTTGAAGGATATAGTTTTCATATGACATACACATACATATTAGGAAAGGAAAGAAATTCAAATCCAAAAGAGTCCGAGATTGAAAAGATTTGAATTTGAGTTGTTAGAGATAAAAGATAAATCCTATGTGAAAGAGAATCTAGATTTGATGCGGAGAATCTAGAATCGTTTCCGAGAATCCTACCAAATGGACCCTAATGCTAATGGTGTGTCACGTGTTTGAGCCCAGTCAAAGCCTATTTCGACTACACACTGGCCCATTCCAGCCCATTCTGCGCCTCCCACCACACGAATACGCGTCCGCTACACAGATTACGTACTGAGATTCCTCTACATTAGCCCTGGCGCATCGACCGGGCCAAACCCTCTCTCACTCCGTTCGGCCACCAACTTTGACCCGGCCTCTCCTCTCCTCTCCTCTCCTCTCCTCCGCTCCTGCTTCCTTCCACCGGCAGGAGAGGCGGCGGCGGCAGAGGAGGCTAGGGTTTCTCCCCTCGGCGTCGGCAAGATGTTCGGGCGCGCGCCGAAGAAGAGCGACAACACCAAGTACTACGAGATACTCGGGGTGCCCAAGTCAGCCTCCCAGGACGACCTCAAGAAGGCCTACCGCAAGGCCGCCATCAAGAACCACCCCGACAAGGGTGGCGACCCCGAGAAGGTCCGATCCCCCCTCCCCCGCCCTCCTCCGGTTACCAGATCTTAGGTCTCCTTTTCCGCGCTCCCTTTTTGGTTCCTCGGGCTCGATCCGGTTTGATCCGTTGCGGTAGATCGATCGGGAGCGGAACAGCTCGTGCTAGGTCTGATAGATGTGCCTGCCATGCGTTTCTGTTCCTCGCGTGTCTGCGATGTGGCCGTAGTACGGTGGATTCGTACTGGCCTCTTGATCTGGTCCTGATAGGATTTGTAGTCTGCGTTTCATGTGGAAAAATTTATCATATACCCTCCATTTAGATGGAAATTGAGGATTTACCCCACATGTCAGTGAGATGTGGAGGGTAAATCCTCAATTTCCCATCTAAAGGGGGTATATGATCCAATCTCCCTTTTATGTGGTAGGATTTGTGGCGATCAATCAGAGGCTGCTTGATTTTACTTGTTGGGTGTTTTTTCTGTGATGCGATCATAGCTATGATCTTGGGGTCTGTGGGGAATCAAGTAGAGTGGTATAGTCTCCTGCAATTGCTGCTCTCTGTCGATACAGTAGAGGAGTTAAAGGAACAGCGTTTCTTGCGATGTAAAGTGCTTTCAGAATTCAGATGTTATTTTTGCCTAGTTTTATGTGGTAGTTAGTAGTGGTGATTCTAGGCAAGTGAAATATGCCAGTTGGTTACTTGACATGGCTACTCAGATACTCAGAATTTAGTACCAACATGTTTTCGTCTGCGCTTGAGGTTGCTGGATTATTTTTAATTTACATCATGGTTAGCTATCAATCAATATTATTAATTAGCTGAAATGGCATAAAATTTGTTTGCGGACAGATATTATTCATTTTCAGGGATATGCCAAGTGATATTGTACCTCACGATCTTGTCTCTATGTCTTTGTTAGTAAATGGTGGTTGTCTTGCTATGCTGACATCAGAAGATATATTGTTCTTTTCATTTCTGCCATGCATCAGTGAAGCATTGATATATCTAAAATGCCCATTGTATGTGTAGCTTTAAGCCTTAACCTCTGGCGTTGTGCTACATCTTGAAAAGTGCCTATGCTTAAATCTTAATCATTAAAACTGGCAGCAACAGGACACTGTTCTTTAGAAAAAAGTATATTTGGATGATCATTCTGGATTCCCATGGCTGTATATTTCTGTCGCCTTATGTTTTTGGTTTCTTGCAAAGCTCATCTCTATCAGGAACATATGTATGTCCTGTGCTTGCAGTACTCATTTTAGCTATAATCCAAATTCACTTCGTAATTAATTATTTGGGGAAAGCTCTTGTTCGGGTAATCCGGAAATGTGACTTTAATTTAATAAATGTTTCGAGATGTCAGGAGTATTTCTGTTTGTTTGGCTGTTAGATTTGATTCTGCCCATTTTATAGCAGTCCCAGTCCACCTCAGCTAGAGTCTTCTTCTTCTTTGAAGCATTTCAATCCCAAGCAAGTTAGGGTAGACTAGAGTTGAAACCCAACCTTGGGTTTCATCTCCACTTGAGTGGCTAGGTTTTACGTTGGTTCACCAAGCCTATCACAACCTTTTAGGGGAAAGGGACCCTCCCTCCTTTACCTAGGCTTGGGACCTGCTGTATTGAGACAACATAGACAGAGTTAATGAGGATAAAGGCAAGACCTAGGTCTTCATGAGAGCCAAGCTCAATGCAAAATCCAACAAACAAATACTTCAAAAAAATGCACTGGGGCATGGACATAGAGTCTAAGAATTAATTGAAAAGAGAGTTATTTGAAAGAAATATGGGTGATATTAAATTATTTGTACCATTCTTAGGCATTATGCATTGGGAGAACTAGGTCTAATACTAGTGTCTAGATGATGTGGAGATCATAGCCACCACAAGCAGAATCTTGCATTGGGACTGCTCTTATGTGTAGTGATATATCTTGGAGTTAACAAATGCTTATTGATTGTAAAGGCCTAAAGGGACGTGGATGTTGAAAATGGCATATAGTGATCATGACTACATTCTGTTGCTTTTATTTACTGTATTAGACATCCATGTATTGATCTATCATGGTGTGTATATTTGTTTTAATTTTATTTCAGTTCAAGGAGCTTGCACAAGCTTATGAGGTGTTGAGTGATCCTGAGAAGCGTGAAATCTATGATCAATATGGTGAAGATGCCCTCAAGGAAGGAATGGGCGGAGGAGGATCCCACGCTGATCCCTTTGACATCTTCTCATCATTCTTTGGACCTTCTTTTGGTGGTATTTTTCAAGGACAACCCATTTCTCTGTGTGATCACTCTGTTAAACTATGTTTTGTTGATGTAATAAATTGCTTTTGTTTATGTTTTGAGCACAGGTGGTGGTGGCAGCAGCAGGGGCAGAAGGCAAAGGAGGGGAGAGGATGTGATCCATCCTCTTAAGGTTTCTCTAGAAGATCTTTACAATGGTACCTCAAAGAAGCTCTCTCTTTCTCGCAATGTCATCTGCTCCAAGTGTAAGGGGTAGGTCTGGTTTGCCTCTGGACACATTTAACCATTCATTTTTCCAATCATGGTCTTGAGCATTACTCGTGTATTTCAGCAAGGGCTCCAAATCTGGTGCTTCCATGAGATGCCCAGGTTGCCAAGGTTCAGGCATGAAAGTGACCATCCGCCAGCTGGGTCCTTCCATGATACAGCAGATGCAGCAGCCTTGCAATGAGTGCAAGGGGACTGGTGAGAGCATTAATGATAAGGATCGCTGCCCAGGCTGCAAGGGTGAGAAGGTTATTCAGGAGAAGAAAGTTCTGGAGGTTCATGTTGAGAAGGGGATGCAACACAATCAGAAGATCACCTTCCCTGGAGAAGCTGATGAGGCGGTATGATTGTTCCATCTACCATGACGATCTGTAGAGCTTGTCTCGATGTCCAAAACTATATTAATGTGGGTTCTATTTGCAGCCGGATACTGTTACTGGAGACATTGTATTCGTACTCCAGCAGAAGGAGCACGCCAAGTACAAAAGGAAGGGCGATGATCTCTTTTATGAGCATACCTTATCTCTGACTGAAGCACTTTGTGGTTTCCAATTTGTTCTGACACATCTGGACAACAGACAGCTGCTCATTAAGTCTAACCCCGGTGAAGTTGTTAAGCCTGGTAAGACCTTGTAGATTTTAAGAGCTAAGTCCTACTGTACTTGTTTGTAATCCTTGTTTACCAAATTTGAGCAGACCAATTCAAGGCAATAAACGATGAGGGAATGCCAATGTACCAGAGGCCTTTCATGAAGGGGAAGCTCTACATTCATTTCACGGTAGAGTTCCCTGACTCGCTGGCGCCTGAGCAATGCAAGGCTCTTGAGGCTGTGCTCCCACCAAAGCCTGCATCCCAGCTGACAGAAATGGAGATAGATGAATGTGAGGAGACTACCATGCATGATGTCAACAACATTGAGGAAGAGATGCGCAGGAAGCAAGCCCAAGCTGCTCAGGAGGCGTATGAGGAGGATGATGAGATGCCTGGAGGTGCCCAAAGAGTGCAGTGCGCACAACAGTAAGCCAGTATATCATCTAGGAGGGACTTGTCATTGCAAAGTTCGCCGTAAAAATTTGGACCTAAGATGATCGCGCTCTGGTTTTTTGTTGTGGCAAATTACAAGATAGCGAAGCTGATTTACACCCCCGCAAGCCGGGACTGTATCCATATCTTTGCGACTGAAAACTGCTATCTAGCAATAGCTTGCTACTCTTATTCTGTGGTGTGACTCGTAGAGTGCTACTACCTAAAAACGCAATTTAATATGTTGTGGATGCTTCGACACTGCGAGTGCAATGGCCCTAAATATTTCTTGCATAGTGCATTCCTGTTCATCTTTGTCGAGTTGGTTTCATGGTTTGGCGTAATTTCTCACAAACAGAGCAGCAGAAACACTAGGTTCTTGGAACTGCATGGCTTGATGGATGCTGACCATTCTTGCAGACTGAATACACAAGGAACGTCAGGTTTGCAGCAAGATTATAACAAAACGGTGAGGCTAGCTTGGATTCTGTGTTGTGACATGCAGCTTGACGCCGAGGGCGCAGTAGTTGCCGACGGTGCATATGAAGTAGCGGACGCCGGCGGCGTCGAGCTGGACGACGACGGTGGGGCCGGCGTCGAAGGTCCGGTAAGGGTCGTCGGCCGTACAGTCCTCGTACTCCCGCCTCGACACCTGCACCACGTTGCACAGCCCCATCTCGAACCTGAAAACTGCATCCGCGGTCCAAATGTTTTCCGCACTGTGAGCAAACCCGGTCGCCATTGGAATTTGGAAGAATGTTTGATGCGCGATGTGCGTCTGCTCACCGAGGTTGTCGCCGACGAGGAACGTCCGGTTGCTGGCCCAGGCGCTGTAGAGGTCGCTGCTGGGAGGGATGGACCAGATGGAGCCCCCAACGACGTGGTCGGTGGCGCGGACAGGCGTCGTCGGCGCCACGACGGCGAGGAGGAAGAAGACGGCCAGGTGCGTCAACTGCAGAGCCATGGCGATGTGAATTGTGATCGCGGGGAGAGACCAAGGCTGAGAAGGAGTGCGGTAACTGCTCTGCAGCGATGGCCAAGGGATCAAGGCGCCGTTTTGGAGCAAACCAAAACTGAAAACACTGCACTCTCTGCACCTAACTGCCAATAACAATCTGGCACCCTTTTTTCCCTAACTTTTTGGAGGCGTTGGATTCCATTAGCAGATGCTGAAGGGGAGTATGTTCCCGGGAAGCAGCAGGAGAAGACCAAGAAATCAAGCGATCAACCATAGTTAATAAACAAGCAAATTAGAGACACAATTCAGCTGAAGATGACAGCGTCCAAAGTATGTTTGCTCCAGTCGAGCTTTGTTTCCTAGATGAGATTGGTGAGAAACTTCATGATCGACGACAGGGACTAAGAACATCAAATTGAGTATGTACCACGACGCGGATTTCTAATACCACTAATTAAAATGACGATAGAAATCAGATTTATTGTTTATTGAAAAAAGGGTTAGGATTGTAAAATTTCTCTATTTAAAACGAGGCAAATCTGTGATCAAATTAGTTCGCTGGAATTGGGTTAGCTCAAATCTGTGTGCTCTGCAGGGAAATTACCAGGCGATAACTGGATGATGTGATGCAGCAACATATGCTCGACATGGAAACTTTGAATTGTTGCTTAATTTTGGTTCATGGAGATAGATTACACATGACAAATTTTACAGAAACAATCAAAAGAATTTCTTCCGATATTGGTAACACAAAAATGATTTTACATGTGCAAGAATCAGCTCAGCTGCAGAGAGGGCATGGCACGAGGCCGTTCTCGTTGCATCCGGGACACGGCACGCGGTCGCCGGAGCCGGAGCTAGCGGCGGCGGCGTCATAGAGCCTATGACTGCCGCTGCACGCGCCGCAGACGACGAACCAGGCGCCGCCGCAGACGGCGCATGCCGCCTCGCCCGCGCCGCGGCGGGGCGCGCGCCGGAGCACCGGGCGGAGGCGCCACTGCTCGTGCAGCTGCCGAACCTCGTCGGCGCCGCCGACGTACCTCCCGTCCACGAATAGCCGAGGCGGGACGGGGACGGCAGCGTCCAGGTCCAGCAGCAGGGCTCGGAGCTCGTCCCGGTATTGCGCGTGCATGGAGACGTCGCGCTCCAGGAAGGCGACGCGGAGGCCCTCGAGCAGGCGGCGCACGCAGGCGCAGTCCTCGAAGGTCTTGCGCACGCCGTGGAGCGACGTGGTGTAAAGCACCACCGCGCGCTCGCCGCCCGGCGGGCACCGGTACTTGAACCCAGCCAAGGGGTCCTCGTCGGCGACGCCGCCGCCAGCCACGCCGCAAACATCGTCGATGTCGTATTCGTCATCCCGACCCCTGGCCTCCTCGAGCGCGCGGGCGTATGCGTCGACGGCGCCGCGGAAGGCGGCGAGGAGTTCCGGATCGAAGAGCGTGGCCGTGGCCGGGTCCGGCCGGCGGTAGCACGCCGCAGCCTCCCCCGCGCCCGCGCCCGGGCCCTCATCCTCCGGGCCCAAGCTCACCCGCATCTTCTTGGCCTTCCGGGGCGCCACCTCCGGCGAGAGGTTCTCCTTGTCCCCATCGGACACGGTGGGCATATCCGTCCCCGCCTCTCGCCGCTCCGCTGCTCCCGCCTCCTCGCCATTCGGAGGCGGCTTGCGCGCGGCAACGGGGGAGGGAAGGAGGAGGCCGGACTGCGCGGTGGCGGCGACGGGGAAGGACTGCAAGGTGCGGAGGATTCTTGATCTGAGCCCCCGCATCCTCCTCCTCCTCCTCCTCGAGGAAGCTGAGCTGATCTGATCTGCTGATGCAGTGGAGTGCGGGGGGAGTGGAGGGAGCCTGATGCGGATCGATTTTGCTCAAGGGATTTGTTTGCTAATTAAGGCGTGGGGCGCAGATGGCGAGGTTTGGGTTCCAACGGCTACTTGGATGGAACGGTTTGTCAGAGCCTACTCTCCTTGTGTTGCTTGTCGTTTTCGAAGGCGCAACGGCTACCAACAAGACCACCATTTCACACAAGAAGAATACTAGGGGAGCATGGTGGACTGGTGGTCCATACTCCATAGTGTGCTAACACTTGCTGTTTTTTTGTTTTATTTTGCTATTATAATAATTTAGCTTATTAGTTAAAATTGTTTTGATCAGCTTATCAACTTAGATTAATCTATTAAGTTAGTAAAACTTACTTTTTCAGCTTACTACAAGGACTAAAATACCCATTGCCATCACCGTTTTGTGTATGGCAATCACGGTGCAGGGTTGCACATGGATACGTACCAGCTTACATTAAGCACTAGGTAATTAAGTCTTAGATGGTTAAGTCTCTTGTAATTGAGGACCTATATATGCATATATATACACACACATATATTTGAGAAGAGGATATAGAGAAGATTGTCCCAAAACGTGCTCGGTCTTCTCTGCTGTTCCTCTGCTACGTTGATGTTCTGAAGTTGCCAGGGGAGGGGAGGACGCGCCGGTGGGTGGCGTGCATAAATCGGGCCGCTGCCAATGCCACCGATACTGGGCCATTTCACAATAATCGGTGGGAAATTGGACAGCTACCATTGGTAGCGGGCTGATCGATATTGGACCCAACGGAGTCTAGCGGCCGGATAGAGAAGCGACACATGGACTGGGCCTTTGTGTACTCTGTGGAATCCAAGTAGGATTGTCGTTGCTGGTATTTTCTCCTTTTTTTTTCTCTCCTTTCTTTTTTTTCGACCTTCTTTCTTTCTCCTTTTTCTGTCAGATGTGTCAAGAATTAGCAAAGCAGCTCTCTCTAAAAAAATCACGTCACATGTAAACATATCTCTAAATTGCCTCACCCGTTAGAAACATAGAACACACATATTTGAAAGTCAATATTTACAATTTCTTATAATTTCTGGCTAATAATTCATATTTAAAAGTAATTTCACATGACACAAAATTTTCAGTTATTGACTATATATTATAAAATATATTAATTGTTAAAGCTTAACTTTACAGACTATATTCATATCAAATACATTGCATATTATATTTCTAATGAAGTCTTTTTATCTCAATATATTCCACAAGGCCATGAATCATGGCATGCATATATGCAAATATTATCCATTCTATCCTAGAATATAACATGTTTTATGTCTGAACACATATATAAAGAAGATGAGTAAGAAGATCATACTACCCTCCTCAAAGTAGGTGATTGTGTGCTAAAAAATAATTAGATAAAGTAATAAATAATAAATTCTAGCTACTATATTTATATTGAAAATAAACTTTAAACTTTGTATGTGCGTCAACTTGCTATTGCATTGATCGATGCAGCCTCTATTGGCTTGAATAATGCGATATTGATCCACCAACCAACATGAATACATGATTCTCTGTGCACCAGTGACAGTACTAGATATTGTGCATCCGTGGCTTAATTAATGGTTATTTGTTGACTCTCTCACCCCAAATCCGCATTATCTCCTGCCGCTGGTACCGCCCTTCAATATGTCAGTACGGTAGGGGAGGCCAAATCTGAAATCAAGTTGCCAAGTTGAGAACAGTGCAGAGAAGTGGGTGTTTCTCTCTGACCAAACTTGTCAATGGTGGAGAAGAATTAAGTTGAGCACTCCCTATATATGTTCGAAAATATAAACATTTTTTAGATCGAATGTTTTATGGGAATTAATAAGAGATGTGAAATTAAATAAGGGATGGTTGCAACTAGTTGAGATGAGCAGGTATGTGATAAATTAAATGAGATATGATTGTGATTGGTTGAAATGAGGAAGTAGATAGAGAAGCAGTTATATTTTGTAACAAAATTTAAACGTTAGAAATAATTATTCTATCCGTTCTAAAATATAGCAAGTTTTATGTTTATGCACATATATTAAAAAGATGAGTACGAAACATATACTACCCTCCTCAGACTGGATGAGTGTAAGTCTAGAAATAATTGAATGAAGTAATAAGTAATCAAGTTTGAATATAGTATGAGTAAAAATTATCTTTTATAAATATTAGATTGTTATATTTAAGATAAATTTTGAACTCTAGAATTTGCTAGGTTCTAAGACGAAGAAAATATATTTTAGAATAAAGTTATTACTAAGTGAGAAACAAAGGCACACAACAAGTGGGCAGACGATAATTAATGGTGCAACAAAAACTGAGGTACGGCGCATATATATTGGCTGGGCGTGAACCGTGTCGGTTCAAGCGTTGCGTGCACGCGCGGTACACGTCATATATGTCTCACGCCAAATGTACTACAGATACATTCACGAATGCTGTGTTGCATCTGGTTTTCTTTTTGTCTAATTGTATTTTTTTCACTGCGGTACGTGTCATGCAGTTTCACACAAGTCTATCACTAAATGCTTTTACCGAGATCGTCTGATCTGGAGCCCATGTATGCAATGCATGGCCGGCAGTAGATCCGGTCGGCTTTGTTGCGTGCGTGGGTCCGGCCGGGGCATCTGATGATGGTCGTCGTCGTCGTCATCCTGAAATTTGGGTGACAGCAGTACAGTGGAGACGTCAATGCTGTATGCCTTAGTCTAGCTAGCTCTTCTACATGCTGACACGACCAGTCATGTCATCCAAGATTAGCACGCGTCTTCCATATAATCCTCCGTCCCATCCTGCCGTACGTCTCTAGCCACACCCACTCTCGCGTGATTTCTACTCTTAAGCTGATATCAACCTTGTTAAAGGTAGCGTTAGCAAAATCTGTGCGCAGTGGTTACCGATAACCGGTTTGATTTTTACTGTTATTGGTATAGTTTATTTACTATTAACCGTTGTCCGACAAGATAGATAGAAATTGTTACCGTGTTTTTTAAATTCTAAGTACGTCAACTGGCCGGCCAGACGGACAAAAACCACGAAATGACTGTGAATAAGGCTAAAAAAGATATAATTAAGCACCTGTTTTGTTTTGGTGCGTGCGTGAAGCTTCATGCCAAGATAAATATAACTGAAATTTAATAAAATTTTAGGCCTGCTCTTTCTAGCTCTTTCTATCCGCCTCTAGGCAACTTCCCACTGCAATAAGTGAAATGACATGCATGACAAGATTGTCGTACAGTAAAAAGGAGTTTATTTGCTGGCACTAAATAGTGTTGATATACTTGAACATCCTCGACCGTTAAGTTCACAGAACAGGATCTGCGGCGCAGTTGCAACTTTAGCAGCCATTACCGTCCAACCATTCAATAACATATATCAATGACTATATGTGATCAAAGAGCTAGCTCTCTCATCCTTCCTTCCCTTATTTTATTCATATAGTTATTTAGTAATTGATCCTTAAAAAGCCTCAAAATTAATAATTTAGTAATTTTAAATTTCAATTTTGGTATGTAGTTAGTCTACTTAAGATGGAAGGTTGATTTTCTATAAAGTAGAATTTTTTAACATCCAATTTGGCACAAATTAAATAGCTTAACTAATTAAGTCATTACACATAATCCCATGTACAAAATATTTCATGCTTATCATCTAAGTATCTTATTTCTATCCATAAAATGCAAGCTACCCGACTGAATGATAATCTTTTGATTCAGCCGTTAGATTTGTATTGGATGGTTGGGTCAATGATGACTACATAAGTTCGTTATACATACACACGCGAGCTGTACGTTCTCCACCTTCAATTCCATGCATATTTTCTCCTATTGCTTATACAAGTTGTTTTAGTTTCTCAAAATCTTTTCTAAATATGAGTCATTTTATAATTTCTAGACATGATTTTATCTTTTTTCTATGTTTGCCTTTGTAAAATAAATGATATCTCTCTCTTAAATAAATGACTTATCTTTTCTAAATCATAATAAATGAGAAACAATAAAAATTCATTTTAGTTAATTTCTTAATTCTTATACATAAATTAAAAATATATATAAAAAATTGGGAGTATATATCTGCTTCCTCACATAGTCCCATCATCCGATAGTGCTTATCAAGATATGGATGCATGACGCAAAAGTTACCATGGATATGATGCCCCACTAACCCTCTAAAGTGCTCATCCGATCCATCCATCCATCCATCCATCGAGATGCTACCTAGCCATCTTTCTGCAGGTAGCTGGCTGGCTGGCCATTTAGCCAAGCAAATTAATGAACAGCTATATATGTGGATGTGTCGTTACTGTGTGTAGCTTCAGTAGCTGCAGTGCTGCACGCTACTTGGAGGCGTGGAGCTTTTTCGATCGAGCCATTCACTCTAGAACAAACTAATAAACAGGCTGGAAGCATAGCTCATACGGAAGATTCCGACCGGTCGATTACACTTCTGCGATTGCTAGCTGCATGTGCCAATTAGTTCTGCTGCAAAGATTCTCCATGACAAAGCTAGCTAGCTAGTTATTAGCCGAAGCATATATATTTGTGTGTGTGTGTATAGTTGTCATTTCCGACTGGCCGGGTTTACTTTCTGATCGAATTAAGGTGGAAGTTTGAGCACGCGAGTTTAGTAACATCATGTCGATCTCAAAAACTCAACATTTAGTTTGGACATGCAAAGAACAGTTACGCATACTATATATACATAAATGTACAAGCATGGTTGTGCCATGCTTTTTCAGTTTGGTGATTGTTTTTGTTCCACCGCATTCACAGGCCAGGGTTAAACAGGGAAGCTGTGGGAAAGAGAGGGGAATCGCTCAGGAGTTTTTAGGACACATGCAGGCGAACTGAATCGAACAAGCATTTACCAGAGAATCAGATCGATCGACGTCGGGGCACGATGGTGGCAGGGTAATTTGATGCGGTTCCCTGGGGTAAAAAATTACGACAAAATTCATGGAGGTAGAGTAAGTCACAGTGAACACTTTGGACAAAGATCATGGTCAGATTAGCTAGCTATGGTATGGTTGTGGTAAAAAGGAAATTTTGGCTAAGTGTTAAGCCAGTTTTCTGAATCTTATCTGCATTGTTCAATTCATTTGAGCTATCATATATACCCTCCTGTAAAAATTTTATGAAATTTTTACAGGAGGGTCTCAGTGAGGTGTACTATTTTGTTGAAGTTTTGTTGATTTAACTGTTGTACATATTGTGCACAATATCTTTTTCCATTATTACCGATGTATAAGAAAATCCAATCTCATAAAACCGAATGGTTCTATTTCATCCCGTCACGCCAACTGGACCTAATTATGCTAGCTGCTCGCCTGCTCCATACCGTCCAACAAGATCCCCCGATAGACGGCCCGTGCATGCATCGATCAGTAGTCCCTCTCCTGCTTTTAGCTAGCCATGATTTGATCAAATTAATTCGTAAGTGTTTGTTCGATTCTTATCAACTTGGATCGAAGCTATTGGGAATGAATGATTGAGCGCGTACGTCTTCTAGATTCTCCTAATTTATTATATAAGTTATTTTAGATTTATACATGTGAATTAAGAAATAGACTAAACTGATTTTATTATTCCTATCGCCAAATGGGCAAGACATGACGAATCTCCGAGTAATTCTTGATTACTTCGGAAAGGCAACGGGGCTTATCATCAACTTCGATAAGACGGAAATACACCACATCCAGTGCGACGAATCGACCCTAAGCCCTCTTCACTTTAGAAAGCTCCATAAAATCGACTACCAACCCTTGATTGATAAGGTTGCCGGGCGTCTCAAAGGGTGGAAAGGCAAACTTCTATCACCTCAGGGGCGCCTCACGCTGATACAGGCAGTGCTCTCAGCTATTCCCATCTATCACTTATCTGCTTTACAGACCCCGAAATGGGTGTTGCAACGCATTGACAAGATCCGGAGGGCATTTCTTTGAAAGGGGAAAGAGGAGGTCTCCGGGGGCCATTGCCTTGTTAACTGGCGCCTTGTTTGCTCCCCAAAAGCTCAAGGCGGCTTGGGAGTCCTCGATCTGTTCCGTTTCGGGCGGGCTTTGTGTCTCCGTTGGCCTTGGAAGGTCGCAACAGAAGATCGGGCAGTCTGGCGAGATATTTCTGTGCCTATGGATCCCTCGGACAAAGATCTCTTCAATGCCTCCACGGAGATCACAGTTGGAAAAGGGGATCGGGTCGGGTTCTGGCAATCTAGATGGCTAAATGGATGTGCGCCGATGGACCTGGCTCCAAATCTTTTCAGGTTGGCAAAAAGGAAAAACAAGACTATGGAGGCTGAGCTTCAAAACTCCAACTGGCTTAGGATCCTGCGCTACCTAACCGAACCCTCCTTGCTGGCAAAACTCATCCCCCTCTGGGCCCTGATCATCATCTGTCCAAGGGACTCACAGGCTCCAGATATTATAAAGTGGCGCTGGACTTCTCACGGGGAATATTCAGCTCGCATTGCTTACAACATTCAGTTCACTGGATCCTCCAGCCTCCCTTGGTCGGCTCTTGTTTGGAGTGTGCACGCCGAAGGAAAGTGCAGGTTTTTTGCTTGGCTCTCTGTTCATCAAAAAATTATAACTGTGGATAATCTGGCCAAGAGGGGATGGCCCCGGAGCCATCCTTGCTCCCTTTGCGACCAGGAAGATGAGACTGCACCCCATTGATGGAATTGTGCCCAAGAAAATTCTGGGGGAATCGGAAGTTCTGGCTGTAGCCGGAAGTTCCGGGTTCTGGAGCATCCAAAAGTTCTGGTAGGACCAGAAGTTCTGGGCCAGCACCGGTATTCGATTTTCTGGACGAACCGAAAGTTCCGACTGTAGCCGAAAGTTCCAGGTTCTGGACAAACCGGAAGTTCTGGTTGGACCGGAAGTTCCGAGTCAAGAATTAATTCAATACAGAAGGTCATTTTTGGATGTTTCGGTTGTAGCTGGAAGTTTCGGGGTCCAGAAGTTCCGGCTGTAGCCAGAAGTTCTAGGCCAGGCGAACAGATTAAATCTGTTGGGCTTTAATACAGATTAAAGGCCCGTGATGGGGTACTATATAAAGAGAGGTGGGGCAAGCACGAAGAGGTTGCTGATTGCTCCTATTGTTCATGGTGGAGAACCCTAGCCGCCACACCTCTCCTCTCTTCACGATCACAAGTGTTGTGATTGATATCCCGAATCTCGCGAGTGGTGCTAGCACGCCGGTGCAAGGTGATCACATCCCTGTACATGTGAATACCGTAGAGGCACCGTTGCTGCATCGGTGCTGTTCTTCTTCCTTGGAGAACGCCGGATTACGTCGACTTCACCGCCGATGAACAAACGGAGCTGTGAGGAGCAGATCGAAGACGCGTTTCATTGACTCTACTTCCGCTGCCCGAGCGTGTCTCGAGGCTCAAGGTAACGATCCATGATCCCAATACATGCATGGTTCCTGGGCTAACGGGGTAAATTTTTGAAATTAAGCGCTAGCGTAGCCTCCCAATATCCCAACAGTGGTATCAGAGCCTACGTGCGTAGTGTTCGATCTGGATCGATCACATATGGTGATATGTGATAGAAATAGATTGGATCTATTGTTTTTATTGTCGGATTTCCGGAAGTTCCGGAAGTTCTGGTTGGACCGGAAGTTCCGGGCCGAAATATTTTTCGATACAGAATGTTATTTTCGGAAGTTTCGGTTGGACCGGAAGTTCCGGACAGAAATAAATTCTGTACAGAAGGTTATTTTCGAAAGTTCCGGGTGTGACTCGGAACTTCCGGACCAAAATAAATTCGAGACAGAAGATTGATTTCGGAAGTTTTGGCCTTGAGTCGGAAGTTCCGGGCTTTTACGCCGGAACTTCCGGGTCCAGTTCAGTCACGTCTAGATTCCGCCTAACTCGTTTTTGCCGAGAATGTTGTGATTGGTATAGCCTTGCAAAGTATATGATACTCGCTTGTAATAACATGGCCTATGTAAAGCGTTTGACGTCTGACAAGCTCACTCCTAAATCTGATAAATGCTTCTTTGTGGGGTATTCTAGGAAAGCCAAAGGATATTACTTCTATAACCGGGAAGAGGGCAAAGTGTTTATCGTCTGGAATGGTGTTTTTCTTGAGAAAGAGTTTCTCTCGAAAGGGGTCAGTGGAAGCACAGTGCGTCTCGAAGAGGTTCGAGAGCCATTAGAAAGTGTTTCAGCTCCTACTGAACCGAAACTCGACATGCAAGATGTTGCAGAGCCTATTGTCGAGACACCAGCCCTACGTCGGTCAGAGAGATTGAGTCGTGCGCCCGAGCGGTTAGCGTTTTTGACCACTGGACAGCGCGACATACTATTGTTGGACAATGATGAACCTAAGACCTATTCGGAAGCGGTGATGGGACCAGACTCTGAGAAATGGCTTGGAGCCATAAGATCCGAGTTAGAATCCATGCGAGAGAATCAAGTTTGGAACTTGGTCGATCCACCTGATGGTGTAAAAACTATCGAGTGTAAATGGATTTTTAAGAAAAAGATAGACATTGATG
>KE373157.1:216952-234326 GCA_000418225.1 Zizania latifolia | reverse complement strand
TATATATATATACACACACATACATATATATAAGACTGATGTAATGGTGGGGTCGAGCAGAGACTGAATTAATAATAATAATGAGCGTCTGATCGAGCGGTGGCAATGCTGCATCGATCGGCAGCTGCATTGCTTGCTACGGGGGTGGATCGAAAGCGTCCCGTCGACATGACAGAACATGGCATGTCATGGGTCTGTCTACGGGGGTGGATCGAAAGCGTACCTCCCCCTTGCCCCCAAATGCTTGCCTTGTCTGACCCTGTACGTTTTTATGTGTGTAGCCTTCTCTGTACGTGTAGTGCTTCCGGCTTAATTTGTCATGCCAAAGTTACTCTTTATGCTTATATTTTTAATTAAACTTATTAAACTTTGAGTAAATTAAAATTAAAATATATTAATATCTGTAATATTAACTAAACACACTATTAAGCCATATTTTTCGGTGAATTTGATAAAATAATTTTATATTATAGCTGTTGATGTATATTTTTATATATAATTAGTTAAAATTAAAGAAGCTGACTTATAAAAAATTCAAAGAACTTTTGATATGGAACGGAGGGATTAGTTATCAGCTATTCCTGTGTGTTATTTGATATAAATATATACATGTACGTATACGAATAATCATGAAAATATTGTTAGAAAGCCAGAAATGATTTTGTCGCATTTATGCAAAACGGACATTATTGTCCTTTCGGTTGCTTGCCATATTGTCCTCCGTTAATTTCCAAAATAGGTCCTTGTCGAGAGAGTGATATTGTGCTTTCTTTTTTTCTTTCTCACCGACATATTAATTATTGGTTAATTAGTATTTCCTCTCCAGCTAAAATGCATGTACTCATCATTACTCCCTCCATCTTCTTGGAACACATATGTAAGCACGATCCTTTTCTGCAGTTTTCTTGGATTTATCACGTATTTCTTCACATGCATGATATCATATTATCATGCACACGTATGCATGCATAAGAATTATATGTGTATATTTGTTTTTTAAATACTACTTTCATTATATTATTGTTTCATCAAATTAATAGTATAAATATATTACTATAAAAATTAATGATATGAACATATTGCAATAGAAATTGATGATTGAACTTGTATTTTAAAGACCTCGTCGTTGTTTCTGAATGGCATGTTTTTCTGTAAGGATAATGCTATTGCATTTTTTCCTGTTTTTCTCTCTTGGTTTCATAATTCTTATTTCATACACATCAAATTAACGGTATCTTTATGTTTTGAAAAAAAAAAATGCAGGGAAGACCACACGGCGCATAGTAGTAATACTGTTAGAATTGATGGAGGCCAGCTACCAAACTCCTCACTACCAAGTACCAACATTCCTACCTAGCTTGCTAGTGGCCATGCATAATTGCGCGTGGGTTCTGATCAGTACGTACATGACACCACCATGAATTAATCCAATGACCAATATTATTATGGCCTGTGTAGAAAATGAAATTGAGATAATAAGCTTTCACCTGTCCTGCTAATTTTGTGAATCCTTGGTAATTAAGAAAAAAATTGACTGCAATATATATCTGTTGAAAAGGGCCAAGAAGGTACAGGTGAAGGAGATGTGTGTTGGAATTTCCTGGTACTATGCACGAACGAGGTGTCACAGTCACTGATTGCCAATGAATCGGAGCGCGAAATCAAATTGCAAAAGTCCGACGAATTGGACGTGTCATTTAATTGGCCATTAATCCTTCGGGATTGAATTGCATGACCGCGTCTAGATCTGGATCGAGCCAGACAAAAATTCGACCGAGAAAACCATCTGAGAAAACAAAACAAGACATGATCTCGATCTGGACAGGGAGAGAAAGAAACAAGCAAATCTGTCGCCGTCCATGTTTCCAACAACAGTGAATTAGATGTTGTTTTACAATGGAAAAAGATACTAGTTTAAATATGAACCACAGGATAGTATAGTATATATGTTTCAGAGCCCCTCGAAAATAAATATTATTTTACAGTAACTTAAAATCGATCAACAATAACTTTTCCCTATAATAATCGGTTGGATCACATGTTAAATCATTTTAAAAAAACAACCAGACTTAAATACTCTGGAAATTAATTAAATAGCAAAGGTTGTCATGTTAGTGCTCACATTTTATTTAGAAGAAATATCAATAATAAGCAAAGAAGTTAATATTAATTAGGTCAGAGCAAATCTTTACAGGGAAATTAAAAAACAATTTAGGCGAGGGTAAGTCTTCTGTTAATTTGTTTTTTAGGTTAATGTAGATAGTTTCCCACCTTATATTAAATACTTTGCTTAGGTACGTAGTTTTTTTAAAAAAAAGTTGTAACAAAGCATCATATATCGAGTAATTAATTACAACACACACATAGACTTTTGTCTTATATGCCACAATTAATTCATGGAAGTTGGGATAAATTAGAATTGCTAGTAAAGGATTGTGTCGATCTTAAGCCTTAACCACAAAATTTCCTGGAAAGTACTAATGCTCAATATATATTTTATATATTGATATAGAGGAAATGGACAAAGTGTCGTGGTTATTGCACCGTTCTCTTGTGAAGACTTCCCTTATTTGGTTAATTAGGTGAAGCACCGACTGACTAAAAGTCTATATGTACAGTTCCGTGTTTCTAATTCGTCGCACAACTTCTGATTTTCCAAGATGCTGCGCATGCTTACTTTAAATCATGAAATTCGTAAGCATAACTGATAACGTTGGTACACTACACATCTCCCCATGTTAATTTGTATTCTTATGTCAACTTTTACTTTCTACAAGATTTCATATATATCAAGTATGAAAGAAGATACAACCCAACTATCAAAGCAGCACTAATAATTTTCCTCTTTTTTCCTAAAAAATAGAGCGGTAAATCATGGCCAACTTGGTAATAAATTATACTGATTGTTAACTAAACGCATAATATTTCCATCGACGTGATCGATGAATAGCTGTGGTCTTCGTGGAAATTAATAGTAGTAATTTTCACAAAAAACCCATGTTTTGCAATCTATTTCGAAAAACTATAGGATTTGCTCAATTTTTTTTATAAAACTCGGGCTATATTCATTTTCTTCATAGATTTGTGCATGATACTTTTTTAAAAAAATTCTACAAACAAATTATTTCTCATATACAATCATTAATCTAACATATGTAGTGTCGTTACTTAGAACGGCAGTCCTCCGACGGGATTACCCACGGAGGTAGATTGATTTTGTTTGGTGCGGTCTCTGTGTTCGTGATCCTATGGTTGCCTCAAAAATTAAGAGAGACAGATAAAATTTAGACAGGTTCGAGCCTCCCTGAGAATAATAACCCTAGTCCTGTGTGATGGAGTATGCGCGCATAAGTTATGTGTAAATCTGAGAGTCCTCCTGAGGGAGGTACCCCCGACCCCTTTATATATCCCAGGGGTCGGGGGTTACCGTTTAGACTTTAACTCCCTTAATTAAGTCTCTTTACAATAGGCGAATCACTAGGAATCATGGGCTAATAACCATGACATTATTTGTCATCTTTACTAGTTATTCAAGACCGGCGGTTATGTCTTTAAGTTATTGCCAGCGATTAAGTGTGTGGGCCTGCTGTCGCCTCCGCCTTCCGAGTCCTCGTACTCAGGATATTTTCCGAGTCCTCGACTTGGGGCGTCATCCGAGCTTCCCTTTGCATCTTGCTGACTGTTTTGCTGCCGACCGCCGGTCTGACCTCTTTCGAGGTCGTCTTCAGTGTCTAGTCTCCTGATCCCTTGTTCTGTCCGACCGCCCCAAGACGACTCGGGGGTACCCGAGGTCATCCCCCGACATGTAGTGATGTCAAAAGCTTGAGATATTCAAAAGAAGAAAAAAGATCATGAGATCAAAATTACTTTTAATTTACACCATATAAGTTTAATTCTTATCTGGACAAAAAACATATGAATAATTAATATTTGACATGAAAATTTTAAAACACAAATCTCTCATAATTATTAATTAATGCAAAACCAGTACTTGATTAATAGGTTTGAGAGAACCATGCAACCTCAAGCTCTCTCTCTCTCTCTCTCTCTCTCTATATATATATATATATATATATATCCATTCATATTTTGACGACTACATTATATATAAAAGACCAGCTTGTCTTGACAACTTGACATGATATGTGGCTGCGGAGTACCTACATGCAGACGATTCATCCATGGGCATAAACAGGGAGCCTCCAATTAACCATTCACTGTTGCAATCATGTATGGTAGCTAGTAGCATTTTCGACCCCAATTAACCCTGGCCCCTCTCACACACTTGAACCACAACAAAAACACCCACTATATATTTTCCCTCACCTCCTCTCTCTCTCTCAAGAGGTACAGTATTTAATTAAAGCAGAAAAGAGGAAGAGCAGACAGCTTAATCCCCTCCATCTATATACAATACATGTGCATGCATCTCTGTATCAGAACAGCCATATGGATCTAGCTGTAGCTCTAGCTAGCTATATGCCTATATCCCTCTAATCGATCGGCTGTCTTGCATCCACTACTACTGGTCCTAAGATTGCTTCTTCCTCCAGCTCCTTGCTTCATCTAGCTTCTTCCTCCTCCTCCTCTCCTGTGTTCTTGGTATAGGTATCTGCGCTAGCTAGTAAGAAGAGGGCCGCCGGGACCGGAAGGAATGTCAGCACAGATCGCGCCGGCGGCGGAGCATGTGTGCTACGTGCACTGCAACTTCTGCAACACGATTCTCGCGGTAATTTGTGCTCCTGGCCCCAATCTGAATTTTGGCCCTTTATTTACTTTTTCTAGCTCTATCTCTCTTTCTCTCCCCCTCCTTGATTTCGATCTGTTCTCTTAATGAAGTTGCAGATCTAGCTCCAAGTGAGATGCATGAGATGATTGTTTGCATGGCTCGTGTTTAGAGTTTGTGTAGGATTTGGCCAGTTCTTTTGGTTGCTTTTCCTTTTAATTTGTTGGAAAATTTGTGGTTTCTCCTTTTTTTTCCTACCCTTCGTTTTCTTCCTTTAATTTGCAGATGACTTTGCCCTTTCCTTTTCTACTCATTATTCCGGTTCGATTTTCTGAAAGGGAGTTAATTTGTCGACCTTTGGGGACCTTAATTTTGATTTAGTCTACCATGGAGTCATGGATATGCATGGACAAGGCCAAGATCAGCATATACTGAAAATTTGGTCTGCTTTTCGTCTTGCACACACCATGCTGTGTGTGATTTTTTTGTCATATGGTTCATTTGGGCAGTTTGAAGAATTTCAATTAACTGGTAATTAGCGTAGCTCGTCCTTTTTTCGCTGTGTCTTGATTCTTATTTTTCCTTGAGAACTATAGTATACGTACGACCTAGCTAGATCTTGAATGAACTGTTGTGATTTTCTGCCGATCGATTGTTATACTGCTATATGCAAACATATGCATTTTTCAAAAAAAGCAAACATATGGTTTAGATCCTTCCTTTCTTTTAGAAGAAGATGCACATGCTTTCTCAAATGTTAATAGTTCGGTTCTATCTACTACTTGAGACAATTTATGGTTTGTACATGATATTTTCTCTACATGATCGAAATGATACAAATTAAAGAGCATGAAATAATAACCATAGCTTTAGTGTGCAACTGTTGTGTAATCTTCTCATGCCTCTTTGATTAATTAGCTAAACCATCATATATACTCCTCTTCCTGCAAGCACAGAAAGACCAACGGCATATCGTTATATACACATATATAGAATAATGCCCGTGCTTTCTTTAAGAAAAAATGCCATAGAAAAAGAATAGACTCAAATGATGATCTCGAACTATTTGAACAAGAGCTAATTAAATTAAATCGATGCATCTTGTACACAATATTTCCCCTTACTTTCCCACTCCTCCGTTGTCCTGTGGTCAATATATTTGTCTTTATTTTATTGGTTGCTCTTTTTTCGTGTAATTAATGCAAAAGAAGCATTACCAGATTGCAAGTCAAAAATATTACTGTGTTTCGAGCAAATCGAGCTTGAGCGAGCTAGCTTCAATTCACTCATCTGAAGACAAAATATTTCTGTTTTTCTTCGTCTTTTAATCTGCAACTAACTTGTTCTTGCTTTGGAATTAGTACTCTGCTTGTATTCATTCCGTGCAGCCTCTGCATGGGCGGCGACGGCGAGTGCCACTGCCACCAGCAGTAGCATCTCTCTCCAGCGAATTCGTACACAGTACACGCATATGCTTCACTACGCATACCATCAAAAATATCACTTTATTATCTCCTATAACACTTGCTTGATAATTAATCACTTAATTCTATTCGATTCAGCCACCAGTAGTGTATATATGTATACTAGCTTCTTAACATGCATAATTACATGTATAATTAACATGACAAGTGAATAGCTAGCTTGGATCTCTCTCTCCCTCCCTCTCTCTCTCTCTCTCTCTCTCTCTCTCTCTCTCTCTCTCTGTGTGTGTGTGTGTGTGTGTGTGTGTGTGTGTGTGTGTTTCACCGCAACTTCAATGCCATCTACCTCTTACTAGACGATCTCTCCTACACACCAACGACAAAAGGAGAGCAGTACTGGCTACACACGGATCCCTCCTTCATCTACGCATCACCCACTATATATAATGTCAATGGTTGATGTGTAGCACACAGTATGTCTAGTGTAGATATGTATAGCCACTGAGCTACATATGCTAACAAGTAACATCCATGCGTGATCTTTCACAAGATGTTGCCTTCTCTCAACTTTGTTTACTGCAGCTCCAGTATATGCCGTATTACTGGATCTCCCCTACTACCCAAAGAGAAAAGAGGGATTGATCTTGCTCACGGCCTGCATCTCCATGACCCACTTGAGTGTACCACCACACACATGCAGCTTGTGCTTGAGCATGAATTGCATTGGCTTCTGCATGAAGGGTCACTGTCTATCTACTAGCTTGCACCTTTCTTTCCTACACTGTTCATGCACATAGGTGAAGCCTTTATGATTTTCTATACTAGTATTCTGTGGAGAAGAAAGATAGATAGAGGGGAGACATGACATGACATACCATGCAAATGCATGGTTTCTTCCTTTTAAAAAAAGTCCCCAAGATATGTAATACTCCAGCTGTTTGCTTCCGTCACAACATCTAGTAGCCCTTTTCAGCAAGATGTATATGGGGAGAGAGTGATTTGAGCTAACTCCCTCATGGGAGCACACAATCATTTGCAAGGGCATTCAAGTCATTTTTTTAATTAAATTCTTTCTTATGGGAGTGAGTGCCCAAAAAGTGAGTGTGAGGAATCAAACAAAGTAAGCCCTGGCTCTTCAGGTTTGGGAAGAAATCTAGGGAGAAAATGGAAATGGCAAGGGGCCAATGTGCAGGCATTGGAAAAGGGTGGGTACCCAACTCTGATCTGATCAGATGGATCAGCAGAGCCCCTGATAAAGGTCAAGGAGCAACAGTTTCCCAGAGCTAAAGCTATAGCTGTGTATTTATGTGTATCTGCACTCTACACCAGCCTTTGAACATGCATGCATGCCTGCCTTTGAGATTTGATTTTTGCTGCGTGTTCTTTTGTGAATGCAAAAAAAAATGCTCCTTTGGAATCTAGCACGCATATCTGTTACATTTTTACAATGTACTCCTTTTTACTTTTTTTTATTCAGCTTGTCCCAGCATGCACTTTTTTAATGAATTCCAGCATGCGTGAGCTAGATTTGCATACCATTCCTTGAAAATAAGAATACCTAGATCAGTTTTACTGGTTCTCCTTGTGATCAATGTGCAGGTCAGTGTTCCAAGCAATAGCATGCTGAACATCGTGACCGTCCGCTGTGGGCATTGCACTAGCCTGTTGTCAGTGAACTTGAGAGGATTGGTGCAATCACTCCCTGTTGAAGACCATCTCCAGGTTGACATCAATGCTAATTTTCGTTCAAGCATGAAATTATGAATATATATATATATATATATTAAATAGACATGTTACATATATATACAAGAATGTGAAAAACAATACTCCTCTGTCCCATAAAGACTTTAATTTTGAGATAAAATTGATAAATTAGTGATATAAGCAAGTAAGGATCAAAATGCCCATATTAATAAGAAAGTAGTATTACGAAGTAATAGACAATAAGTACGTAAGGAGTATTAAAGAGAAATAAAATTTATTAATCTGTGAATAGGTAGAAATAAAGTCTTTCTATGTTAAAGTTGAATAGTTAAAAGTGAATTCTTTTATGATTGATAGAGTACGTAATACTACATTTTAACTAATGGTAGCCATTGAATTGGTACGGCACGATCATTCTGAAGTCTGAACTATATACTCTCTGCTAGAGTTAGAACAGACAAGGTACGGAGCACCTTCACATCGAGCCGGAATAAACGCATGCAGATACCAAACTACTCCTATACTTGCTAGGTTGTACAGCAGAGAAAAGCCACCATGCATGCATGGGTCATGTCAAGCTTGAATCGAGTACTTTACACAGTAGAACTGATTAAAGTATGAACTCCTTGCTCACATGGAATAGTTTTAGAGTTCTTGCACATGCAAAAATACCAACCAGTTGTATATGCATGACCTTGTGCTAGCGTTGTCAAATCATGCAGTGGCAGTGATAGTAGATAAAATTTTGGCATTAGTTTTTATCTGCTATATATGACAGAAATGGTGCAAGATTCCCCACAAAAAAGAGACAGAAATTAAATGGTACAGGATTGTAGCTAGCTAGTGCTTATGTCTGGGAAAAATATATGTGCGTGACTTTAAGTTGACTAACTTGCTTGTTGCATTTTTTTGACAGGAGAATCTGAAGATGCATAGTATCAGTTTCCGTGAAAACAAATCTGAATATGGTTCATCTTCCAAGTATGGTCGGGTGCCAATGTTCTCAAAAAATGACCCAGACCATATGCTGCACGTGCGACGTAAGACACATGCATATTAATCTGATTAAATTTTGAGTCTATGAATCTAACTATATATTATTATTACTCAATCCGACCATAGATGTTATTAAAGGTTATTGATTTTCTACGCAGCGCAGCTGAATTACAATATCTCAGTATTACACAAGCATGCACATATACATGATTGGGTGCATACATGCAATTTACTTGGTAATGAGCGGTATGCATCTCAATTTGGAACAAAAAGAGCATAAACATCCAATAATTAACAAAAATATAGAGTGCACAGTAAGTATCAACCACTTAATATCACCAAAATACACACATTATGTATGTGCGCAATACCTTCTTAAAAACTCTTTTGACCTCTGCAACAATTCATAATATTTTATGGACGAGTAATAGATATAACATAATGATATAATGTTCAATTATAAAAAATAGAAAGTATTTTTCTAGATTATGGACGAGTATGTAAGTAATACACCTCCTGCATCTTCATCAAAGGATGCACGTAGCAGTCAAAAGTGACATGATCATTTAATTATTCATATAATCCACTTTGTATGTGATAAGCTATATATTAGAGTTATCCGAGTTCAGATAATGTCTGGTTTGATCTATTACATGGATGCAAGTGTATTACATCTTAAAGTTATCATAGTTCAGATAATGTCTAGTTTGGTTTTGTTTGGGTCGGCTCAGTTTTTCTCTCCCCACCCCCCACCTCTTACTATACACCAGCAGCTTGTTTCTTATATATTACTAAGGTTGGTGCCCTCTCGTAGTCGACGCCTTGGGGGTTATTAGATATAATTTTGCACTGTCTGCCTACGGGTGCTTGTTATGATGATGGTGTCATATATGGGAGATTATTTGTATTTAATATGGAGTTTTTGTAAGGCACACACATTAAATACCAGTTGAATGAGTGCTTTAGGCAATATCGCGTATGGCACACTTGTTCGATTCTTGAGGCCTATGGAGACTAGTCTCTCAACCACCGAGTGGTTAGAGTGCTCTATGTGAGCCCATACTATTCTAGTGGTCAGGTCACCACCCTACTTGGTTACCCTGCATAATTACACTAGCCCCAACCGTGGTTGTGCTTGATGGGAACCTCATTGTCACTGGGGGAGGACTCTCATAGTTGGGCCTTGCTATAGGGACCACAACTATTTGGTCTATACTACCAAGCCGTCATGTAACTAATATATTAATAAGATAATATAAGGATAATTCCTCGTATGTCATTATAATTTTCAAAAAAATTAAAAATACCAATGTCAGTGACTGTGTTAGCGCTCGCCTGTCAGCAACACACCGATAATATATTTCCAAACCATGAAAATTATAATAACACATTCCCATATTTCCCTATCATCAATCAGTTGAGTTTCGCTGGAGATCATTCGATACATGCATGAATGCTAGCTTAACCGCAGGTAAAAAATGGTTTGTTAATATTTGTAGGAAAAAATTATATGCGCACGCGGGATATTATGATCCTCTTTTGTCTATATAGAATTTCGTGTTTATGATCCAAAAATATTGATGCATACGCTACTATTTCATGAAAACTAACCTAGGTGGTCATATACTTAATATGTGCATGTGCTTTAGAAATTATATGAATGGTATATGCTGGGTGATGTTAGTTCTACAATACCACTGCTTTTTTTGACAAGCCTTTTGCATATATACAACTTGCAGCACCAGAGAAGAGGCAGCGGGTTCCTTCAGCTTATAACAGATTTATTAAGTAAGTTCGTTTAACCTAGTTAATTCCATTCTATTCTCTCTTCTATAGTATTAAGAGTTCGTTTTCAGATGATACATATATCTGCCGTGTTCTAACAGTGTGTGATTTTGATGCATTAACAATATTATAATGCAGGGAAGAAATCCGGAGGATAAAGGCAAACAACCCTGACATAAGCCACAGAGAAGCCTTCAGTACAGCAGCAAAGAATGTTAGTATCCGTTTTGCATATAACACGTACTGACGTACATTAATTTAGGCGCAAAAAATTCTCTTAACCATTTGCTTAATTACTCTCTCAACTTACATATATATAGTTATGGTCATTGAATATTAGGACATTATATTATATTGTTCACTTCTATCTGATCTCTTAAAATTTACTAAGTAGTGTAGACTTACGCACACAGCTGCGAGTATATATATGTATCTAAATTCTCATAGCTAGGTAGAGTAGTTAAGGCTGCTTAATTCTCATATCTTGCTACTTACGTACTACCTCCAGCATATAAGTGTCCGTTTGGTTCGATGGATATCTCTGGATGGAATAGGGTCATTCCATCCAGTTAGTTGTTTGGTTAGAGGGCGAAGGTGGATAGGATAGCCACCGAGAGGAATATTCCTTCAATACGCTGGATGGAGGGATTCAGGAAAATTTTTTGGACGAGTCCATTAAATATTGGATAAGATGATGTGTCATCTCCTGATTGGTTATGATGCATTTAATTTTTCGTTTATAAATATTCAAATGATTTTTTCTCCCAAATCATTTATCCAATTTATGATTTAATTACATCATTGTATCTATTACAATTTAATCTATAAAATAAGATCTCATATGATTATATTTTTGTTAAAAAATATATTTGATAAATGGGTTTCATTAAATTTAGGTTTATCTCATCCAAGTTATATACACATAACCAAACAAAAATTTATCTCATCACATCCATCTAACCAAACACCTGACATGTATCATCTCATCCAGAAATCCATGGATGGGATCATCCTATCCATCATCACCACCAAACCAAACGGACCCTAAATGTCTACAAATTTTACGGAATATATTCAAACAAAAAGTGATGTTCGTCAAAGTATTTTGAAACCAAGTCTAAAATGCAGCACACATTTATTTACGTTATTTACGATCGGAGGTTGCAATTAATAGTTCACGTCTCATATTCATTCTACCTACATTTATTGCAGTGGGCACATTTTCCGAACATTCATTTCGGATTAGGCTCCAATGAGAGCAGCAAGAAGCTCGACGAGGCGGAGCTCCGGGTTCTAAAAAAGTTCAAAGACTCTACTGAGCGCGGATTAATAAAATCGTAGTTACCGGTATGGTGACTGTGGTTTTTGGGATAACCATCAGTACGTCGGTGGTTAGCGATAACAATTTCGGTTTACTACTGCTAAATCGGACCTGCAATATTGGTAACCAGACTAGCTACGACTATCGCCGATAACCGATGAGTTGACGGTTTGGTTAACCCTCCTACTACTAAGACATGATCCTACGTGCTTTGATTTCACTTTGTAAGTAATTTAAGAACATAATCTACGCTTATTTATTTATAAGTCAGTTTGTGAGCGAGTCTATACATGAGTCAGAGTGATATGCATGAATATTGAGAAATGTGTGTGCAGCAGGAGAACATGCAGCTAGTGTCCACGACAGACTGAATAAACTCTTCTATCGCCATGTTGTTATTATTTAATTGGTTGAAATGAATTATTATCCTCGTTGCAATTGTTTATAAGCGATATTAGTCAAGTTAAATAATATTTCTTCCACTGTTCTAAAAACTCAACTGATGTACGAATCGTAGCCCCCCAAGTAGAGTCGCCTTATAGATTAATTCTTGAGCCGTGTTTTGAGGATCTTTTTATCCATGCCAGCATAAAACCCCTTATAGATGGATACTTGAGCTGTGTTTTGAGGATCTTTTTAATCATGACCTAGATGGCTAGATGTGCTAGTTGAGCACTATAACCGCTAGGCTATAGGCCCTTTCACATTTCTTCCACTTTTCGAATTAATGAATCGAGATAGGGTGCGCGGTGGAGGCGGGCTCGCTGAGCGCTGTAGGGTGCTTGGATCCACCTCTGACACCGGCCGATTGTCACTTTCATCGCTAGGCACCTCCACTATTGCCATCTCCTCTGCAGCGGTGGTTTACTTTTAGCCATGGCACCAGTGCATTTTTAAACACATTTTTTCTTTAAGGGATTATTCAAACATCAGGCAATCTTGAAGGGTGTGATTTAGACTTTTTTAAATATAAGTTATTTTATGTTTTTCTAGTTATTTTTTTATATTTGCTTTCATGTTTACCTTTATTAAATTAATGTTGCTTTTCTCACAAATATAAAACACATATTTTTAAAAGCAGAATAAATAAGCGGTATCAAAGTCATTTGAGTTGATATTTTAATTCTCATGCACAAGTCAAAAAAAGACCTATATATTGCATAAGGAATCAAAAGAAATATTTATATTGGTGTCCACGTTTACATCAACATTATAACTTTACGTTTGTACCTGAATCTTATCAATTCTAATAGCTATATAATATAGAGGTAAAGCACTTTAAAGCACGAATTTATTGATATATTTTGTACATACCAATATATTTGTACGTAAGTTTACTAATTGTTAATTAAATCTTTAAGATTTGACTTTTTAGAATCAATGTCTGCCCATTTAATTTGTTTATGTTCCTCCCCATGATCCCATGTCTCGGGCGAAAAGTATTTTGATATATTTTGTACAATTGTACATACCAATATATATGCATGCATGTATTCACATTTAATTCATGTGCAGCCAGTAGGTAGCTCAGCTCCACGTACTGAGACATAGCTCACTGTAGACTGGCGATGGCATCGATCAGGCGTATGATCGCATGCATGCGATCATTCTGCCATGCATGGCCCTACGTCTCGATGCACGGCCAGCTGCCGGCCGGTGCCTCCATTTATGTAACGTGCTGGAGAAATTAATCAATTGAATCTCGAGCTTGCTGATGAGCTCAGCTTCACTGAGACTGACTATGGTTTGTCCATGCGTACTGCATGCTTGTCGACATTAATTAATCTGGCTTCAATTTAGGATGCAGTTTGTTGAGCTTTTCAAACTACTTTTTTTATAAAGCCTAAACAAAACAAGTATAAGATAAAACTAGTTTTTTCAATTGCAACAGTTTTTTGCTAGAACAAAGTAAAAGCTATCAATCTTTCAGATTCCACAACTTCATAATTTGCGCTGCACGATCCCTTCGTCATTCTATATAAGTTTATTATATTCATTGTTAATTGAGCTACAAAATCATTGTTTTTTATTATTAAGCTTCATGGAATTGATCTACCTTAAATCCATAACTGCTCCAACCAAATAACTTAATGGTTTTTCTACAACTCAAAGCTTTTTTATTATCTACGGCTCAACCAAATACACTCTTAAAATATTTGTCTTTGTTACTACTATCTCTCCATCCAAAAATATAAGGTGTGAATGCATTTTAAAAGTCAATCTTTTTTACTTTTAAGTAATAACAAAGCTAAAAACATATATTTTTATGTTATGCATATGATATAGTTGAATTCATATATGAAAAATATTATATGATATTAATTTTATAGCTATTGATGATGTATTATGAACAAAATAATGGTCGAATTGTAAGTCAAAGACTATGCCAAAAACTTGTATGCATTATTTTTTGGACGTGGTAATTAAGTACTTTGCCACAAAATTAATTTCACCCAAGACTTTTATAGTTCTATTCATAACGATTCTAAAGTGAGACTTCAAAAAATGATAAAAGTATAATATCCAAAACTATATTCTAAAATTTATATTTATTTACAGTTTTATGAAAAATTGGAAAACAAGCACCTCACGGCAGTTTCCAGCGCAGCATTTGCGGACTGCGGTGTTTGCTTTGCCGGCCAGTACACTGGTACAGTACTAGCTAGTGGCCCGAGACAGAATGGCACTGGCTCATGTCTTGCATTGAATGGCCTAGCCGTGGCGCGCGGTCAGTGTTCAAACTATCAGAATTCAGACATCGGAATGGCATCAAACTTTTCAAATGGAGTCAAAGAAATCATGGGTCAACCCACATCGCTATCCCGGGTCATCGTGGGCGGACGCACGTTCGCCTATCAAACTTCGTGGATCGACCCAGGTGGTTTCGTGGGCTGGGTCGTCGACGGGTCGACCGAGCTCACGTTCGGGTCGGCGACGTGCCTGCGAACAACGACGACGTCGAAGCGATCATCCGGAGGACGGCGACGAGACGACGGCGTAGCTGTGCACGCGTGCGTGCGTGCCTGCCTGCGGCATCCACTGTCTGGGATTGCGCCTGCAGGCTCCACGGCCAGGTGCTACAGGCTACTCTGCAAACGGGACCATTTCTGGCCTTCTGGAGTTCTGGGCTTCAAATGGATTTCAGCTACGCTTCTGAAAAGGGGCTATCGGAATTGGGAAGGGTACTAAAACCAAACCAAAGTATAAGTAGGGATGAACACGGGAGCAGAAAGCTTTTGTCTGTTCCGACAAAAAACAGAAATGGAAAGGTTTATACGGAAGTGGAAACGAAATTTTTCAGAACGGAAACGGATACGAAATTTTTTGTTCGGAAACAAAACCAAAAACAAAACGACGATTTCCATCGAAAATGGATACGATACCGGATATCCTGTATAAGAAACACATATTTTTTTCCGTATTCAGACCCACTCTCCTTCTCCACTTAACTCACGTTCTGAAACAGCCCACATCGGCTGGCCCAGCAAACAGTCGCACGCCAGCAAACGCCCTGTGAGGCCGTGAACCATGCCGTAGATTTTTGTCCATGGAGCAACTAGTGGTTAGATTATTGTCTGCACACGATTTTTTTAACCACAATAAAACTTACAGTTCTTACCTTCGTATAATTTTACATGTTTACAATTTTACATGTTTACGGAGAAAACAATCCAGCTTAATGCGTAAAAGTTTTTATACATGTGATTAGCAACAGTGATTTATTTTTCTGCCATAGTACGTCCGTGGGTGGATATAAAAAATTCTAGTTTATAGAAAATTAACCACGTAACCCGTAGCTAGGATCTCGCCGCCTCGCTGGTTTAATGTAAGTAGCAGATCAAATTTTTTTCTACATCCAAACATTGCCGTAGCTCATAGTCACTGCAGCAAACAGAATTAACACCTCATATTTGCTCATTTCGAATTCATTAAAGAATATTACTGTTTTGTCGATAATTAATTAGGTACTTTCATTGTATTTTAATTTATCTCACATTCTCATTTTTATTTTCATTGTAGTTGGACCAACAGAATTATATCATAGATAATGAGTATGACATGGAGAAAGATTTAGAGGAAGATACATAGATGAAGAATTGAATGATAAAAGTTAAAACTTCGAACTATTTCTATTTAGAAACTATGTGTTATGATTTATGAGTTGATACTTGATACTTCGTGTTCCGACATATATTTGATCCGTATCTGTGTTCGCTCCTTATTCGATCCGTATTCGTTTTTGATACTATTTGTTTTCGTTTTCGTTTCCGCAATATCCACTTTCGTTTCCGTTTCCGTTTCTGTTTAAAAATAAGAAAACGGATACAATAGCACTCATTTCCATCCGTTTCCGCTCCGTTTTTATCTCTAGGTATAAGTATTTTCGGTTTTTTCAATATTTAGTTTTTGTTTCAAGTTAGTTTTGTTTTCGATTTTTGGTTCGGTTTTTAGAAAAAAACGAACAGCCGAAAATACCGAAGAGACAGAGGTCCACGGGCCACTCCGTTACTGGGCCGTCGGCTAACGGGCCGAGCACGGAGCACTCAGCCGGTAGATGTAATGTAATGTATTGTCTTTTTACAACAAGTTATTCCTCTGTTTTTTTTTTTGTTGTCTTAGCATATTTCAGTAAAATCAAAACATGAACCAAATTATTTCGATTTTTTATTCTAACTTACTGTCCAGTTTGTATTTTCGAAAATCTGAATTTATTACGAACCGAAATAACCGACTATGCACCCTGCGAATTGGATCATTTTGGGCTGTGGATGTATGCGTATATCGAAAGGTCCACGGGAAGATATTCAGGGACACCTTTTTGTTTGCTTCTGGCACAGGCCTACATTGAAAAGAAGCCCAGCAAGAAAAAAAGGAGCAGGCCTACACCACTATTCAAACTTCTTTGAACTTGTATCATCTAATTAGGTTTATTGAACTTATCATAAAATATATTTCAATAGTGTATTAACTTGGTATTTTATATATTAATATTTATTTTAAAAAATCTAACTATTTAAACGATATTTGAACAAAGAGAGAACACCCCTCGCTTTAAAAATTCCTTTCATAGCATCGTTGAATATTGTACAATTAATTACATGCAATGGCATGCATGCTTGCATAGTTGAAGAAGAGAATTATTTTCCCTTCTAACAAGCAAGGAAAAATTACATATCGATCAAAAGGCAAGCATCTTTTACCAACTCTCCATGGGTTCCCTGCCGTGAGGAGGAAACCGGAGCTAGAAAAGAAGAGTGGTCACGCGTCGCCGGAGCCGTTGGCTACGAGCGATCACCTCACCTCGTCGCTGAGCTGAGAGGGGCTCCTCCAGAAGCCGGCGCCGTAGAACCTGGCCCACACCTCCTTCTCCAGCTCGGCCGCCTCCTCCGCCGGGGGCGGCACCGCGGGCCACAC
>KE373157.1:194273-208632 GCA_000418225.1 Zizania latifolia | reverse complement strand
TCGCCGGAGCGGACGCCTCGGAGCGGGAGCGGTGGTGGTGCTTGGTCGACCGGCCGGCCATGGCAAGTCGGTTCCGGCTGGCCTCAGCTTTGGCGCCGCGGCCACATGGAAGGTGTTGGTCGAAGGCGAGGGGCCGCTTAAATGCAAACGCGGCGGGGCAGTGCTCCCGGCGGCGAAACCGGCAGACCTCTCCCCATTCTTGGGGGTGCGACCCGCGAAGCTAGCGGGACGGAGAAGCATGCATGCTGATGAGGCCTAATTACTTATCTTCCCCCTTTTTTCCCTTAACGTCTGCCTATTTAACTTCCTTTGGTGCATGGATGCACGTGTGAGTAGAAGCTACCGTTACTCTTCAACATTTTGTGTATTTTGCCTAAAAGTAACCTGTGCATATTTTGGAAAATTAAAAAAAAAAAGAAATTCCCCCAACATTGTTTTATATTATCCTCACGAATGAATTAGTATTTTGATGATAGAAACGTAATGGCCATTTTCACCGCACTGAGAAAAGTTATTGAAAAATTTAAGGTAATAAATTATTGAAACCTAAAATTTATAATGACAAATTATCAATTTTCTTGTGCTCCTTTTCTTTCAAGGTTGATTGGCACCACCGCCCACCCTTACTTCGTGGGTTGTGCTTTTAATTGCACCTGAAAGATAATGCCTTTCTTCCAAATTGCCTGACAGCACTGAATGTATAGGAACAATTGCTGCTGCCAAGAAATGGAGATAATCTGAACATGGTAAGAGAGAGCGTGCAAGTGGCTGTGGGCAAGCAAGAAGCTATTGCTCCCAGCAAGCCACTGTACGTTGGTGGTGGCGACCAGCTCAGCCAGCAAGCAGATGCCACCGTCGTGCAACTCGGCGAGAAGAGGACGGCGAGGAAGAGCAGCTTCCGCATCTGCAAGCCACAAGGAACGTTCCTGTGGCCGAGCATGGCCATCAGCGGGGGAGGCAGCAGCAGCTGCCCAATAGCTGCCAGGCCGGAGCAGCCCTCTCGCAGCAGCAGCTGCCCCAGCTTCAGGCCAGGTGCGCTCCCGCCACCGGCACGAGCCCCAAGTGAGGTGGCGGTGGCGTCGCCGCTGGACGAGCGCACGGTGTTCGGCGGAGATTTCTCCACGCCGCCGTCAGCGTCGTCCACCAACGCCGCCGCCGCCAAGCTGCCTCCCCTGCCCAGCCCAACGTCCCCTCTCCAGACGCGGGCCCTATTCGCCGCCAGCGCCGCCGGCCTCACCTTACGCCATGTGGTAAGTAGAACATCCGCATGCCCTCTTCCTCTTCGATCTCGTCGCCCAATCGTCTGTCTCATCAGAGAATTCTTCGAAGAACTGGAATTCGTTGCGCCGCCCGATGCCAAATGGACGGCTTGGATGCACTATCCAGTTGTCCACAAAGAACACTTCTTTCCCCTTTGCGTTTCCTCATTCTCTGACACGCTGATAATGATCATCTCACATCTGCCTGCTATGCAGGGCTCGTCGGCGCCGTCGTCGGCGCCGTGCGGTGCTAGTCTGCTGGAGGAGAAGATGACCCTGTTCGACGGAGATGCCCAGGGGATCAGCACCGTGGGCACCGAGCTGGCCCTGGCCACCCCCTCCCATTGCTGATCAAGCTCCCTCCTTCCCTCCTCCCCTCCTCCCCTTCTGCCTCACCTCCCACCCCACACGCACGGAAGCAAAAGCTTTTCTGTCTGCTAGCTATTACGGCAGCGAAAGGATCAGATAAAAGATTGAAAAAAGATAGAAGAAAAAGAAGGAACTCATATGGTCTTTCTTGCTTACAAACTTGGTTACAGACTTACAGTTTAGAACATGGGTAGCTGATTCAGGTTGATTGGTGGCGGATCTGCTTCGAGTCAAGTATGCACCGATCGGTGCAAGCTTGGCTGGTTTTGGTACGCTGATCGGATTTCTCTCACACGATACGTCACTCGCATGCTCTTCGCGTGACACATTCGAACTGCAATGTGTCCAGTTTTTCTTGGCTCGGTTGATTGTGTTTTTTCCTGGCTGTGACATTCAATGTTTATGGTATATTGGTATAAAGATCGGAATCTGTTGCACAGCATATCCTGCATGCTTGGAATGTCTATCTTGAACTCTGTTTCAGTATATGCAACAATTAACTCTGAATCTGATTGAGACCTGCATGCTTACGCCATGGCGATCTAAATGCGCATGTTTGGTTGATCGTACTACCCTGGCCTGGCTCGATCTAAATTAGACCTATATGAGTGAGTGCCCGTATTAAGATATGATACACACTAAATGTCTATTTTAGTTACCATACATATCCTGTACCGGTCAATACTGCATTTTGGTCAAAATTAATAAATTAACGTAACACAATGAATTAAATTTGCATCATTATATACTAATGGTATGTCCTAACCAGTGATAAAATAATAAAAACATTCAGTATGATATTTGTTGTTTTCTGGTTGAATTAAATAGTAGAGGATAACGAATTTAGTAATATTATTTTTTGAAAAATATAAAACAAAAAACTAGCAATGAAAGTCTACTTGACCGGACCAAAGTGTTTTCTTTTTTACTGATTTTATTGTGTTTCGAAACTATTCTAAATTTGAATATTTTTGAAAACCAAATTCACCATAAATCATTATAAATTACTGACGAGGTTTGTATTTTTTTTTTCAAATTTAATTAGAATTTTGAACTGGACCGACTCTGGTTTGCGCTTACTAGGTCGGTGTAGGGGAAGACTGAAAGAGAGTTGTTTTCTTTTATATACAAACAACGAAAATGATAACATTTGAAGATTGGCTGTGAAGAGAGAGAGGTGAAAGGTAAAGGCCCGAGGAGCTCTAAAATTCCGGAACCTTCGCCTCGTCGCCCGTTCCCCACCCGAAAGCCCAAACCCTAACCCCCGGCGCAGCCGCGGCCGCCACCAACCGAAATGGCGGCGCCGGCGGACCCTCGTCGGGTGCGCAACACGTGCATCCTGGCTCACGTCGACCACGGCAAGACGACGCTGGCCGACCACCTCATCGCCTCCTACGGGGACGGGCTTCTCCACCCCAAGCTCGCTGGTCGCCTCCGCTTCATGGACTACCTCGACGAAGAGCAGCGACGCGCCATCACCATGAAGTCCGCCGCCGTCGTGCTCAGCCACAAGGGGCACCGCGTCAACCTCATCGACTCGCCGGGCCACATCGACTTCTGCTCCGAGGTCTCCTCCGCTGCGCGCCTCTCCGACTCGGCGCTCGTCCTCGTCGACGCCGTCGAGGGCGTCCACATCCAGACCCACGCCGCGCTGCGCCAGGCCTTCCTTGAGCGCCTCCGCCCATGCCTCGTCCTCAACAAGCTCGATCGCCTCATTTCCGAGCTCCACCTATCCCCCGCCGAGGCCTACACTCGCCTCCACCGCATCATCTCCGACGTCAATTCGATCTACTCCGCCCTGCGATCCCACTCATACTTCTCCCTCCTCTCCGCCCTTGAGGACCAGCCTTCCTCCATCTCTTCTTCCTCGCCAGAGGACCTCCCTGAGGACGTTGATGACGACGACGAGGACGCTTTCCAGCCACAAAAGGGCAATGTCGTTTTTGCCTGTGCCCTTGATGGCTGGGGCTTCCGCATTCACCAGTTTGCTGACTTCTATGCCGCCAAGCTCCCCAACATCAATGCCAATGCCTTGCTGAAAGGACTTTGGGGTCCACGATACTTCCATAAGAAGAAGAAGATGATTGTGGGGAAGAAGGGGATGGATGGTGGGGATCCACAGCCAATGTTTGTGGAGCTTGTCCTCAAGCCCCTGTGGCAGGCTTATCAGGGAGTACTGAGCGACGATGTTGAGTTGGTGAAGAAGGTCATTACAAACTTCAATTTGCATGTTCCGCAACGAGAGCTGCAGAACAAGGACCCAAAGGTGGTTCTGCAGGCTGTAATGAGCCGTTGGTTGCCGCTCGCTGATGCAGTGATGACAATGGTGTTGGAATGCACACCTGACCCTGTTGCTGCTCAAGGGGTCAGGGTTGCAAGGCTTATGCCAAAGAGGGAGGTTGCGCCAGAGGATGCTTCCAGTTGCCCTGAGGTTGTTGTGGATGCAGAGAGGGCCAGGAGATGTGTGGAGGTCTGCAACATGACAGCAGATGCACCAGTGGTGGTGTATGTGTCGAAGATGTTTGCGGTGCCATACAAGATGTTACCATTGAAGGGGGTGGATGGGGAGCTGTTGAACCATCTGGGTGCCAACGAGTCAGATGAGTGTTTTATGGCATTTGCAAGGGTCTTCAGTGGAGTCCTTCGTGCAGGGCAGAAGGTGTTTGTGCTGTCGCCATTGTATGATCCAATGAAAGGGGATGCAATGCAGAAGCATGTACAGGAGGTGGAGTTGCAATACTTGTATGAGATGCTGGGGCAGGGCCTGAGGCCAGTTCTTAGTGTGGGTGCTGGGAATGTGATTGCAATCCAGGGACTTGGGCATCATGTATTGAAGAGTGCCACATTGTCGTCCACTAAGAATTGCTGGCCCTTCTCTAGTATGATGTTTCAGGTGTCTCCGATGCTTAAGGTTGCAATTGAGCCCTCCAACCCAGCGGATCTGGGAGCCCTTGTTAAAGGGCTTAAGCTTCTCAATCGGGCAGACCCATTTGTTGAGTACACTGTCTCTCAGAGAGGTGAGCATGTTCTTGCTGCAGCTGGGGAGGTGCATTTGGAGCGGTGCAAAAAGGATTTGGAGGAGAGATTTGCAAAGGTCAAATTGGTGGTGTCAGACCCCCTGGTGTCATTTAAAGAGACTATTGAAGGTGAAGGTCTTGCCTCAGTGGAGAGCTTGAAGTCTCAGCGGGAATTTGTTGAGAGAACTACACCAAATGGGAGATGCACTGTTAGAGTTCAGGCCCTGAGGCTTCCCAATGCGCTCATTAAAATTCTTGAAGAAAGTGAACAATTGCTTGGACAAATAATTGAGGGGAAAACAGCAAAGAGAAATGGTGTGTTGGATCCACGTCTTTCTCAGGATGATGGTGATTCTGCTGCGACGCTTAGGCAGCGCTTGATCAGTGCCATAGACAGTGAATTGGAAGCGTTTTCTGAGCAAGTGGATAAAGAAAAACTTGAGAGGTATAGAAATACATGGCTTGGATACCTCCAAAGAATCTGGTCACTGGGTCCTTGGCGGGTTGGTCCAAATCTCCTCCTCTCGCCTGATGCGAAATCAAGTGACAGTGTAATAACCACTCAAGACGGAAGGGAAGGCATTCTTGTGTATGGTAGATCTCATGTCTCTGAGAGTTTAGGGTTTGTGTGCAGATCTGATGCTGAAGCTAACAATGATCTTGATGACAGCAAACCATCAGATACTCATGAATCATTACATGGAGAATCTGTGGCACTGACGAACTGCATTGTATCAGGATTCCAGATTGCAACAAATGCAGGGCCACTATGTGATGAACCCATGTGGGGCTTGATATTTGTTGTTGAGCCTTACATATTTGCTGACGATTCTGATGTTGCAAATCATTCTGATCAATACAACATCTTCAGTGGTCAAGTAATTACTGCTGTTAAGGAAGCATG
The DNA here is from genome assembly GCA_000418225.1 of Zizania latifolia. Classification (NCBI taxonomy): domain Eukaryota; kingdom Viridiplantae; phylum Streptophyta; class Magnoliopsida; order Poales; family Poaceae; genus Zizania; species Zizania latifolia. The sequence goes on along the minus strand of KE373157.1, from coordinate 203,083 downwards.
CCGAGAAGCTGTTGTTCAGAACAAACCAAGGCTAGTTGAAGCTATGTACTTCTGTGAATTGACCACACCAACAGAACAATTAGGTGCAACATATGCAGTTCTTAGTAGGAAGCGAGCAAGGGTTCTGAAAGAGGAGATGCAAGAAGGAACTTCTTTATTTACAGTGCACGCATACTTACCAGTTGCTGAGAGCATTGGGTTTTCTAATGAGCTTAGGAGTATAACAGCTGGTGCAGCTAGTGCTCTGCTTGTTCTTAGCCACTGGGAAGCTATCCCTCATGACCCTTTCTTTGTCCCTACGACGCAAGAGGAGATTGAAGAGTTTGGAGATGGTGCTAGCATGGGGCCAAACTTGGCCAAGAAGCTTATGAATTCTGTCAGGCGAAGGAAAGGTCTTCATGTTGAAGAAAAAGTTGTTGAGCATGGGACAAAGCAGAGGACTCTCGCCAAGAAAGTATAGTTATTTTCTTGGGAGGTAGGATAACTGTATCTTGTTCCAAATTTTGTTCTGATAAACCAAAATATATTCACACATGGAAATCTATGTGACCACATGGTTTTGATATGCTGTTTTTTTATTGTGCGTTGTATTTTTAGTCATGGGCTTGCGCTATGTGTATCCTAGAGAAGATTGCTGCTCTCTCCAATTAGAATGATGCGTTGCTGCAAAATATCACATGGTTCTGTCTTAGAATAACGTGTGGTGTCAGAAAATTTAGCATTTCAATTACTAACAGTTGTCCTTTAAATAAGTTGTTCAAAATTCCAAAGTCATTTTCACTTGTTTTCATTTCATTGGTTGATTTTTTAAGGTGCATTGTAGTTTTTAAGTTCATTAAGATTATTTTTTACCATGGATTTGTCATGAAATGTATTCTTTGTAGCCATAAAACTGGTGTGAAAGCACTTTTAAATATTTATTGGTATAATTTCTATGTACTACACTTGCAATTTTCACTTCTTCATTAGCCTTTCAATCCCAAGCAATTTTCACTAATTGTTCAAAATTTGCGAAGTTTGATTTTCCGAAAATCAAAATTCGCCTAATAAAGATCAGCAGAGCAAGTAGCAAAGGATACCATCCCATTGAATGATGGTCCGGACCCTGTGGTGAAGCGGGTGAGAACTGAGAACTATTGCATATGCCTTCCTGGTTTCATTTGTTTTCTTCTCATGCACTTCATCTGTGGCTGGGAAATCCATTAATGCTATTCATGTTGAAACTGAACAGATTTCATCTCATTGGCACGTTTTAGGTTAGCGCATATGTTGATTATGCTCAGCTCTCAAGTTTGAACATCTGCTCGTGTTGATGTTTTGGTTTGCACCAGTATCTTCCACCCTAGCGGTATCTGGACTTACGCGCCTTACTGCCTTGAGGGATACTACCTTGGTCATTTTCTTTTTATGTTTTTTTTTTGCTTTAGTTACCTGAAGTTCAACTGGCCTAACCCTTATGACTGTCAGGTATATCAACTGGAAAACATTTTTGTATATGATCCAATCTTCCACGTCAGTGTTGCCCCAGTGCTGCAGCCTGCGGACTTACAATTCAGAGGGCTAAACTACTTGTCTAACTCTATTTTTTTCATAATTTCTAATGGAATGCAATTAGTATCACAGTAGAGAAAATTTGTAAATCACCAAAGAAGTAATAGTGAGTTATCCCCCACTTTGTTTTGGAAGGATTGTAAAAGTTAAGATCCAAGACACTAATATACAACATGATCTCAAATTATATAACCTTTTGCGTGAAGTTCAGAGATAAACCAGTATTTGTCCTTTACACAGATCTAATCAATTTACTGAAATGTCATGCCAGCATGTTAACAGTCCAAATGGACCATATATATTACTTACACTGCATGGTTCTCGATCAGTCTGATAGAAAGTATGCACATAAAAAATCATCTCCTGAAAAGGACAATGCCTAGTTACATACAACCAGAGCAAGGCCAAGTTTTGCCCCTCAAGCCTCAAAACAGAAGAACAAATTAGCCCCGCAAAATCCTTTTTACCAGCTACAGATTCTTCAGACAGATTAGAATACACCAAAAAATGTGGCAGCAGCAAAGAGCAAAAAAAGTACTCCCCCAATCAGGCCAACCTGGAAAATGTACCTTCATGTAAGTCAAATAGCCAAAATCTCAAAAACAATAATAAGAAAGAGCATTAACGATTAGATCAAAACAAGAAACATAGCAAACTAGCGGTATGTTTTTTCTGTCAAGAACTGGCTGCTTCAAAATCACCGCCCTTTTTTACTCGTAGTTGTAGAGAAGACTTTGGCCCTCTTTGAAACAATTTATTGGCAGCTTATGATTAAAGTAGAAGCAGATTATCTTCCAAACAGAAAAATTATAGACAACTTAAATATTAATTATAATCAGCAATATAACTAATAATTAGAATCAGCCATAATCACGCTTATTAAATAATCAGGATTATATTATAATCCTGATTATTTTAAGCTGTCCCACTGGGGCTGTCTTACCAGCTTCTCAGATAGGTAGTTGGCCAGGAATGCTCCCCCAACAATTGCAAGCAAAGTTGCAACCAAGTGTCCAACTATGGCTCCACTGGCAACACCAAAAGGAGACTACAAAAATAACACAGCATGGTTTATGGTAATACAATCTAAAATAAATTATACAAATGGCATTCTGTTACCAAGTTTCAAACAGACCTGAGCAGCACCTAAAGCAATTGTAGCCAGCATAGAGCGATCTCCCCACTCCTGCCAATAAAAATCATTGGGCAAGAAATAAGGTGGTAGTTTACTATTTGGCAAAATCAAAGACCAAGCTCCTCGAAGTGCTTGATAATTATTTTCAGTGCATGAGAATCAACTTACCGCAAAGAAAACAAGGCTGAAGGACTTCCAAACGACCTCAAGAGGACTAGTTAGCTTTTTAGACACCTGCAGCAAAGTAGAACAGCCTTCAGTTCAGACAGCGAAGAGCAGAAAAATTCTTTTGTTACTTCAATTTGCCAGGAAACAATTTTAATACATTATCAAGAGCAGCAGATGAAAAAGTTCCAAATCTTTAATTGGACACTGCATAGTTCTAGCTTTTCAGAAACTAAATGTAAAAAAAGAACATTTATATGTTTTGACAAGAATTATTCACAGAATCAACATTTTGTAAAAGCACAACCTTCTCCTTAACAAGCTCCTCAGCCTCAGCCAGCTCCCCAGGTTCAGAGTTTCCCTGAAGGTTTCCAGAGTTATCTGGAAGTTGCCATGCATCTTTTATTGACTTGAAACCAAAAAATGCCAGGAGAGCAATTGCTGCATACTCTCCTATTGGTAGCGCTGCAAAAAATATCATGTATCCAAAAGTATGTTCATTACGATATCAGAGAAGCTTATCAAAACTTTCAAAACCAAGCCCAAGTGCACAAAGCATGCCAAATATGCATAGATGCTACCAGAAAAGTATGAACAATTTTTTGGAACATGATGAACTGGTTTAGTTATGAAGCATAGTAGTGTATACTTGTTTGAAACTGTGCTGGTACAGACTGAAAAATCCTTCCAATTACAACACTCACGATAGTCATCAGGGAAAGAGCAGCCATTGACCCAAGTAAAACCTGCTCATAAAATTCACACAAGCACATAAATGTTAAAGAGCGATTACCTAAAGGGTTACATATTTCTCTAATAAAGTGAAAATTGAAGGAAAATTATACGATCAATAGTAAATTTGTGCATATATTACTCTGTTGTACCATGATTATAATATGTCCTTGCAAAATTGAAACCATGAAACCACCACTACAAACATCAATAAGCCTAGTGGCCTGGCTGCACCCTTGCCATATCTCTATCAAACAGCTGCCTCCCCCACCTGATCTCAGGCTGATGCCATCACTATCAAGATTGGGAATAAGCAAAGGTACCCGATGGCAATAGAATCAGGGCTGTCTAGCGGCCAGTGGAGTGCTATGAACACATGAACAGTATTGCGATGATGAGATTTTCTGCACCATCAACAATATATCACTATCATTTTGAGCTTTTTTTCACGAAGGATAGTATTGGACATGTTTCCCCCTTTGCCTTTTTGTGCACAGTTATAGATGCATGTGTTTGTTCAATATAATTCAGTTATAGGTAGAAAACAAGTCTTTGGCTTTTCTTAATATGAAAAAACCATCACTGTGTCATGGCATTATTTGTAGTTCTTAGTTCTGTAGTGACATTTTTCTTATTGAAGTGCAGGTGCTTTGGAGTGGCACATAAACAATTTTCTACATGGCAGGAGAGACTGCGAAGAGCAAAGAAACAACTAAAATAATTAGACAATAACATGAGATAGATTTAAATCTCCAGGTCAAACATACCAATGCTCTCTGATATTGCATAGCAAGAAGTGCGGCGATGAAAAATGTCTGCAACAACAGAAGGGTTAGCCCAACGAAATTTCTTGGTTTACGTGAACATATTAAATGTATAGTATAAGCTTTACAGTATATTAGATGACATTTGTTGAACATAGCTACAACAAAACTGGTTGTAATACAAGGAGAGAAAAAATGACCTACATCATAAGTATAACTGCAAAACAGTAAAGAGTAATTCAATATCAAGATAATACAAATCCAAGTTCATTGAGTTGACACTCAAGTTTTCAAGTCTTGAAATATCGTAATTTAGGAGAACAACAGTAAATGAAGCTGCTTGCCCTAAGGTTTGTATATACATAACAACGTTGTCTCATACTCTCATTGTCTATCAAGGTGCAACAATAAACACTGAGATGGAGCATGGGAAGAAAGGAAACTATAGATTGTTGATTGGCAATAACAAAAGTGTGTGAACGATAGATTTCATAGATGGAGCATCAGAATGAAAACCCTACGAATTGTAGAGTTCAAGCTTAACAATTAGTCAGAATATCAGAACTTTAGTTTACTTAGTGAAATTAGCAACTCCAATAGTGTTATGAAGCCTTTCCTTGCACTAAAGAAATTTCAATTAAAAGGACTAGGCACAAATTTTGTATTTTAAAGAAGGTGAAGAGCATGTAGCAATGCATCTAGAAGGATAAGGCAAGATGAAAAGGTCAAGTTAAATGGCTTGCATACCTTATCCCCGATCTCAGACACAAAAATCAGTGTAAATGCTGCCGTGAAACCTGACTTTGCTAGCATTGCTACAACTGCAGATGGTTGTCCTTTAAAGAAGACAATAAAAGCAGATGCCACGGCGCATAGAAGTAGCACAGCTGCAATGGATTGCAGGTAACGAGATCCTGAAGGTGGTTTTGTTCTGCCATGCAATGCCAATGTGTAGATTAGTGCTATTTACAAGAGGGCGTGAATGAAAATAGAGTTTAAGAGAGGATGCGAGCTCACGGTTTGTTTGAATTTCTGGTAACGGAAGTATCCAAATGTTCCCTATGGCTACCTGCTTCGCCTCCTTCATAGCTTCCAGCTCCAACATTTACATTGGATGTTTGCACTCTAACATCATGCCGTATTGGTCTCAACCATGGTAACCTACATCTTACTGTTAAAACAAAATCATGCAGTTAAAATCATATAATGATGTGTGTCCAAACTCAAACAGGAAATCTTAAACAATACAGAGTCATTGTGCCAGGAATTAGAAACACAAGATGGCTTTAGGTAGCGATAAGACTCTAAGGGCCTGTTTCCTAGATTCTGAGAAGCAACTAGTGAGAAATTAGAGAAATTGGTGTTTTCTAGCTTCTGGATTCTAGTACATGAGTCTCACAATCTAGGTCCTGAATCTTCTGTTTGGGGGAGCTTCATATTTTAGGAGTAGTTGCAGCTACTAGAAACTCTCCCAAATAGGCCCTAATGCTCCTTTAACATCAAAACGATTTGGAAATGAATATGTAGAGTTGGCATAATTAAGAACAGTATAACCAACTTCATCGCCAAGTTTCAAAAGAAACATGGATACTTGTACTTGATCCCACACATGAATAAGAATCATAAATTTTGCAAAAGGTCGGTGGAACTGGATGGGATGAGTAGACAACTGCAAAAAAACATGGCATATATGTTTACAGAAAACAAAAGCATTTCCTTGATGCATAGTACATTTTTGTATCATACTTCTCGCTGCCACGTTCAAATGCCATTTGTGCTTACATCTTCAGATATGTGTGGTGACAGGGAAAAACAAGCAGGCTGGAATTGATGGCAGAGCCTAGGATGAGGTGTGGACCAAGCGCCGCAATGGTGGATGTACATATGGGGCACAGTGACCAAACATTTCAGCAAATCACAGGGCATGGTGAAGAGCAAAAACAATGGCAAGGGTTGAGCGTGATTAGGCAACACAGCAAAGAGGTCAAGGTACAGACTGAGCTCAGCAAAGGCAGGCGGCAGCTCACTGTACTAGGTAATGTGATTATATTTAGCTATAGCAAGGCTAAAAAATTGAACTAGCAGTTCAACAAAAATTGACTTCTATGTTTCTTTAGAATCCAGCCAGAATCTACATGGCGAAACTAAAATTTAGAGGCAGGAGCGTTTAACTCATCTGATCTACATGTAGATAACAGAACTAAGAAGTTTACAACAAGGATAGAGCAATAGGATACCCGGTTTACAATTCATAGAGAAATTTTTGTTTTTCAATGAATTATTTGTACTCAATTTTTTATATTGTGTGTGACAACAGGAAATGTTCTCTCCCTGTTAATTTATCACCAAAACTCTTCAGTAGACTACTACCACAACAATATCCAACACTAGTCCTCAATCACTCCACAAATCTGACACTAGTCCCAAAACTCGCGGGCGCAGAACACGGCACGGGTTGCTCCTAGAGACCCCGAACCCTAAGAACAGGCGAGGGGTACCTGCCGGCGCCGGCGCCCGGGCCGATGCTTGAGGCGGTGGTCCATGGCGAGCCTTTTTCAGCGGGGAAGGGAGAAGCAGAGGAGCAGGACAACCGGTGAGCGCCGGTGCCAAGCTCATTGGGATCGCCGGGGGAGGAGGGGAGCAGGCGGGGGGAGCGGAGGGGGAGGAGGAGGAGCAGCAGAGGAGGAATGGAGGCCGTTGCCTGAGACTGAGGGGAAGACGATGACGTCGGCGCGTCGCCTAGTTGCGGTTGGGCTTGGGCTGTTTGGGCTCTCAGGCTCAGCTTGCCCATGTCATCCCTTCTCCTTTTTTTCATTTTAAGTTGACAAATTAAGGAATACTTGATGATTGGCTGCTTTAAAAAGTGGTTTTTTATTTGTCATTTGAGCCCACAATTAGTTTTATTAAAAAATTTGAGTGACAAATTATTAAATCACACTGTATACGAGAAATCTCTTACCGATTATAAACATGGGGATTTAAAATATGGTGCGTCCGGATGAAATAAGATATGAATTTGATGGTTCGAGAGACAAGAGAGAAGATGCATTCGACTTATCGGAGAAGAATAAAATGAGGTTTGAGATCGTGGTCTTTTTTTTCTTATGGAATTAAGGTATAGGAAAGGGATACAAAGGAATTTTATCCACCCCAATCCTATGTTCTAAACAATCCATGTAGAAAAATATCCTAAGTATTTAAATCCTCTAAATTTTCTTGAGATTACTTCAATCCAAAGTATTATGGTTTTTATTTGGCTATGTGATTATTTTTTTCATTTTAAGTAAAATCGATCTATGAGTCAATGTTACTGGTTAGAAAGTGTAACCACAAAAAAAGAAAGTGCAAAAAGGAGAACATACACTGTGGACAGGACACAGTCACACAGGACTATTGCAATCTCCTGTCTGGTTGTGTTCCTGGTAATCGGTTTTTGGTTTCTAACAAATTTCAAAATTCAGGAAGAAGAGATCGAACCGTGTTCTAAAATAGTAAAAAAACAAAATAATTTAGATCGGTTTTAACTGAATATGCTATGGTCACTCTTTTAAATCATCATTTGGTAAGTTACATAAAATTAAAATTATATCACAATTCAATATATCAATTTATCAAGACATTAATATTAGGAATTCTAAACTTCTTCGGTTTTTCAATAAAATTAAAATTGTATCATAATTCAATATATCAACTTATCAATACATAATACATGTTCATTAGAAATTCTAAACTTCTGAGTTTTTTATGTCTAGAAATCGAACAAAAATTGAATTTCCTCAAAATAAAAAAATCAATTTAAAAAACAAACAAACTTGTTGTTCGTTTTAGTTCAGTTTATTTTTATCTGCCCCTAGTTTCTATCATTCTTTCTATATGACCTTTACGATGCTTTTACTAAATCTCCAAAATAATATAGGAAGCAAAGTAATTCTCTTTAAGTGATATTTTAAAGAAAAGCAAATGTTTTGAGTGCTATTTTAGAACACAAACTTGAGTGACGTTTTTGTCAAAAGCCTCCAACAACCGGTCGGGTAACGGACTGAGGAAGCTGTCCCTACCTTCACAAAAGAACACGAAACGACCAAACGCATCGCCGCCGATTGCCCCACATCGGAAACCACGCCTGTTCCTGCGCCGCGCGGCGACTTGCTCCCCCAAACCCTTGCATCCTAACGCCGCCGTCATGGACGAGGACCACGACCGCGACTGCGACCCCGACCCGCCGGCCGCGGCGGCGGGTGCGGGTGCTAGCCCGTGCTCGTGCTGCTCCACGCCGTGCGCGGTGGCGACGTGGCGGCGCTCCGTGAAGAGGAAGCTGGACGAGGAGAAAGGGGTGGAAGGGGAGAAGGGGGCGGTGGTGCTGGCGCGGGTGGAGGCGGAGGAGGAGGCATCGGCGCTGCGGGAGGCGGTTGCGGCGGCGCAGGAAACGGCGGCGGCGCTGCGAGCCGACGTGGAGGAGGAGC
>KE373157.1:158517-182804 GCA_000418225.1 Zizania latifolia | reverse complement strand
GAGAAGAAGTATGATTTTCAGTATAACTGACACTTGCAATTCATCCATGATCCATTATGCATTATTCAATTAAGGTGTACCTGATAGCTGTCTGAATCAAGCAAGAACAGTCAAGTGAGGGATCTCCACCATCTATTACTGCATTCCAAGGGCCCCCAATTGCAAAAAGTGAACGATCCCTCTTGAATACAGCAAATTTTAAGATATTATTAAGGTGCACTACTTGTTCCTCTGTACTTCTCAACGAAGTTACATCAGCAAAGGCACTGTTGGTCATGCCACTCATCAGAAGTACCTGCACAAAGTTCTTGTGTGTAAATTACAACCACGACAATAACAGGGCATCAAAACTTAAGCACCGCGTTTTCAAATGAGAGAATCGAACTACTCGAGCATAGCATCAGTACCAGGTTACATCTCTCCATGGTTCTTAACAACAGAAATTACACAGGTGACAAACATGACATAAGGAACAACAATGCCACTTTAATGCATTTGCATAAGGTAAGGTATATCAGCACTACAAGTTATGCACTTTATGCCGTAACACCCAACAAAAAAACAACTGATAATCTGAAAAGTACACGAATATGCATCCATGAATCAATATATCGCCTGTACACCAGCAGCAAGTACAATGAATTATAATCTGAAAAAAGCAGTCCCATGGTGAAACTCAGCAAGCCAACTCGTATAGTGATTTGTAAACATCGTCGTGGTTTTCTTTGGAAAGGTCAAGAGAAGGTCAATGGTAGTAATTGTCTCATCTCTTGGCAGCGAGTGTGTATGTGGTCACCGGCTCACCACACCCAGTAGATGGAGGAGGAGAAGCAAGATGTGCGGTAGGCAGCGTACCAGATCGAAGGTGGCAAAACACCAATCAGATGGAAAAGAAAGCATAATTTTAACCTGTGAGCCCCATCCAATAACGTCGATCTGCTTGATCCCTTTGAACGCCTCTGGCAGCAGCGGGAACAGATTCCTCCCACATCTGACAATATACTGCAGAAAGACAGCTCACAAACATCACAAAACGATAACTTTGCACAAATTAACCACCAGTTACCAGACGATCACAGAAGACCCTTCTTTTTATGCTTGGCATCTTTGAATAGGTATATAAATTAAGCAATAATGTGATATTACATAAAGAAAGTAATATGACAGTTTACCTGCCCTTTCAGCTTCTTTCCTTTCAAGCTGAATTTCAGCACTTGGCAGATGCTCAGCAGGTTTTGAAATTGATTCAAGAAACTCCAAATATTTCGGATCTGATCAAACATGACAACCATGAGCTGCAAGCAGTTAAATGATGTCTGGTTAGTGAGTAATGACCAACAAAAGGCTCCTTTTAATTGATAAACTATTACAAGTCTCGCTCCTTCAAATTATGAAACACATTTAGAAAGTTTTGGCTAGTAAAAAATGAAAATTGTTGTAATACAGCATGGAAAAATTCATTACTTTTCATCATTGCTTGTAATAAATGAGCATAGCCTTGATCCATCATTTCAAAACAAAGTGCCAGAATTTGAAAACTCTGTCGTACTCATGTGGCCCCTTTGGGACACATATATAATTGAATCAGGAGATGGAACACAGTTACACAGATCGCATATTTGGATAGCATTTTATGTTGAACACAGTAAAAATCAATAAGTGCATAATAGTGCATCACAAAACATGAACAACACAACATTCTCCTCAAATTGTCAGATTTCCGAGAACCTCACTACCGATCTCTTATGTTACCCCCCAAAAAAGGTGTAGTGGCACAATAACAATCAGGGGGAAAATGCACCATTAAATATAGAAAAACACAACATTGTCATCAAATTATCAGATTACGGAGAATGTAACTACTGATATCAACGCGGATAAAAGTGCAAAACAATAGTGTGGCAGTATTGCTGAAAAGTGCAGGTTCCTATGCAATTGCAATGCTAATGCCGTTGCCAGAGCAAACCAGGAGCATGGCGCCGTCGGCGAGGAGGAAGGAGGGCGTGGAGGGGTGCGTGCCCATCCAGGAATCCAGAGCTCGGCGTAGGGGCGCGCCGGGTCAGATTCCGCGTCGGCTTCGGCGGAGAGGCGCGCGACGAGAGAGGCGTCGCCACGTCGCCCCCACTCGTAGTGCTGCACCGCGCACCGTATGCGCAACAGTCGTGGCGGCGGCGAGGCCTCCGGCGGGGGCTCCATTGCGGGGTAACAGGGAGGCCCGCGAACCCTAGGCGCTCCTAGATTCGCGGGGCGCCGGTTGGGTTCGGAGGAGGAGGGGGAGGGAGGAGAAGAGGGAGCCGTAGAAGGGATTTGGATCGACGTGGAGGACGGCCTTCCCGGCGGCCGCGCAGGCGGCGGCGAGGACGGACCCCGGGAGGCCCGTGCCGCAGAGGACCACGTCGAACGAGGTGGGATCGATGGTGGGGTAGTCCTACGGTGAGCCTCCTCCACCGTCGGGCGCGTCCGCCATTCCCACGACCAAATCTCTGGAGAGGGGGTTGCCGAGGTGTCGGGTAGAGGAGGACGCGAGTGAGAGAAGATGCGGCGGTGCGGGGACGGAAGCTGTGGGGCGGCGGGGTACCAGAGAGAGTCGGCGGCAAGAAATCTAGGGCGATTAGGTTTGGGTAGACCAGATTAGCATGAGTTAAACAAAGGCTGAGATTTAATAAAAGAAAAAGAATGACTAAGATTTACTAGAGGGGTGATGTGTCCATCTCAATCAACTCGTTAATTATATAGTAGGGTAGATACAATGATTAACTATTTGCCACTCATTATAAGTCATTGGATAGTTAAATAGCTGAGAGTTTTTTCCTCTAAAAGATTGTGTTAAGTTTGGTGAGTCAATGAAAAAACTAACCGCTTAAATAAAAATAAAACACAAATTTAAATTTTAACTCTAATCCATTTTAACTTGCTTAGAATTAAAAATCTTTCAAGAAAAAAGAATAATACCCTGTTTCTATCTCAATCAGTTTTTTCCTTTTTCTGATAGAAAGGAATTAATCATAAACATATTTTCTAAACAGAAACAACCAGCATGGGCACATCCACATAAATCACAACCGGTGGGCAGTGGCTAATCTAGGCGACGCGCTGTTGCCGCTGCTTGCCATCGATCGCTTGTCTGCCTACTATAGCATCGAGTCCCCAAGGCCACCGCGTCGTGCCGTCGATCCACCCACCATTCGCCACGCCCTCGGCTTCTCGCACCCTCGCTCCTCTCCTCTAGTGTTTGGTTGTTTTATGGATATAATTCAGTAAAACCAAAAAAACCAAACAAAATATTCTAGTTTTTTATTTCTACCTTGTCATTGGTTTTTATTTTATAAAAAATGAAATTTTTATAAACGAAACGAACCTAATAAACTGATTACCCTGCCTTAATGGTGGCTTCTTGCGAAGGGGAGGTGATGGCGGCGCGAGGGCGAGTCCGCAGATTTTTCATGACCTCCACGGCATGGGTCCTTTTCCTGCGATTCCACGTGAATTAGACCGGATATTTATATTTCATCTCTAATGGGCTTCTAAATATGCAGCTAACTTATCCTGTAGATTTTTTTCTTAATGTGTCAAACACCCGAGAAATGAACCGGGATGTCGGGCTTACAGATGAAAAATGCCTACCCAAGCAGTCTCAGCGTGAATACATTTTGCGGCCCTACAGTTTTCACTGGTTTGAGGCCCTAAACTGAACTTTCAAAGGCTTTTATCCGATGTATATTGGGCTCGGCCTTCGGGCCGCGAACCCTCAAAAGCTCGCACACCTCACGCCTCCACAAACCTCCCCGCCGCCACCGACGAGCCCCGCTCCACCCCACTGCCGCCGGAGCAGCTAAGCTTCTCTCTGGCTCTCTGCCCGCCCTGCCCCGCCTCACTGCAGCCGTCGGTCTGGACTTCCTCTCGAGCTCGCCGGCACCGACCGACCACCCCTCCGCCTTCGGGCTCAATTTCCGCTTGACCTCGCGAGGTGACTTAGTCGGCCTCTCTGCGCCAGCGCTGTCGCGTCCTCGGGCCTTCCCCGAACCATGGTTGGGCTCTCAGAAGGGGAGAAGCACTTCATCCGCGGTGGCATCGCGCAGGACCTCCGCGCCGACGGCCGCAGGCGGCTGCAGTTCCGATCTGTCTCCGTCGAGACCGGAGTCATACCTCAGGTATTTGGATTTCCTCATGTTTAATCGCGTGCTTTGTTCATTGGACCGCTTGCGAACCTTTTTCTTATTCCGCATTTGGTGGGGTTTGCAGGCGAACGGCTCGGCGCGTGTTAGACTCGGGGCGACTGAAGTCATCGCTAGTGTAAAGGTACTTTTTTTTTGCACAGTGCTTGCAAAATGGGTTTTGAGTTGGTCTCGAAGGAACTGCTTTGTGCACGTTAAGATCTCTCCTAATAAAAGTACGAGACTTTAAAATTCTTAGCTAAAAAAAGTAGGCTTAGCAACATTTCATATTGCCCCAAGATATGAAGCTTACTGTCAATTGGTTGGTTATCATACAAGACACCATAGCAAACGAAAACCACAGGTTAAGGGGTATTTCATATTCTCCCAACAAATTGAGCTTATCATCAGTTCATTGATTATCATGTAATCATTCATACAACTCCACCTGCTGCGAATTTATTGTTAAGATATTGATTACATGGACAATGTTTTGACTACTTCTGTAAACAACTTTGATTTCATGATATGATATGATGTCAAAGTTTTTGTTCTAATTGTTCCTCTGTTTTTGTTTTACTTCACACTCTTTGACCATTCTTTCATCTGCAGGCTGAGTTGGGGAAACCAAGCATACTTCATCCTGACAAAGGGAAAGTTTCCATTTTTGTTGATTGTAGTCCAACTGCAGCACCCATGTTTGAGGTTGGTAATGTGGTGTGCTGGATAAAACATAGCCTATTATCTTTCTAGTCCAAATGTTCATCATGTTATTTCAATTTTATAGATCATTTACATAATAGAAATTAAATATACATTTTGCCAAAGTTTATCGTCAGATATGCTTTTGCAATGGATCTTAAGAAACAGACAGTTTCTGGCTATGAACAGTGAGTAGGTAATTAGGTGGAGTATGAAGAACTATCTCCCAAACACTATTCTACAATAATGATATACAGTTACTTGACATTTTACCTATTGGGCCTTTGATGATCATATTCTCCTGTGCAGATAATGAAAAGTCCATATATGACATTGATGAGATGTCAGTTCTATGATATGCCATTGAAAAAGCATGATTCTATTATATGCCATCACATTAGCCAAAAACATCCTTGAGTGAGTTTATTTTCTTGTAAAGACTTAAATGCCTTCCTTTTATTTATGGAAACAAGGCAGAACTGAGCATTTTATGCTAGAGCTTAAAAAATAAAAGTAATTCCTTGTCGATGGTAACATTTTTTGAATGTTTAAACATAGTGCACATGGTATCCTAGGGGCAAAATATCTAACTTATGTTGACTAACTGTTGACTGATGGTAATGGTATATAAGGAATAAAATGAGTTATCCAGTGACATATTTGAAAATTCGACTTCGTCAATGGCAAATACTAGAACTGGGTGCTTTGTCAGTGGCATATAATTGAATTTGTCAATTGCACTACTTGGGTACCAATTTATTGAGAAATACTCCTTTGACTTGTATTTTCACTAAACCGTGGTTGGTTTATTTTGTTTACATGTTCTGGCCTAGTCCTGCATTTTGTACATATTGTGGCTGGGCTAAAAGCTTGATGTGAGACACAATTTTTGGGGGAGCTTTAATTCTTTAACATAAATTAAGTGGTTCATGTGGTCTTCTTTGGCATACCTCTAACAATTTTTCTGTTGTGTTTTCTGATGTCCTAATATTTCAAACCATCTAGTGTACTACAGTTATTACAAGATAATAAATTATATACTTTTTGTTTGGCAATCTTCACTACTCCCAACAACTTCGTAACAAAGATGCACAGGAGAGTGTTAGAATGCAATGTGGGAAAAACATGCTGCAAGGACTATACTTTAAATATATATATATATAAACATGTATTTTAATATTAAAGTCATATATATGCATATATATTTGCACATGCTTAACCTATTTCCATATTTCTCCTTTTTTGCAGGGTAGAGGTTCTGAAGAATTGTCTACTGAGCTCTCTGTTGCACTGCAAAGATGCTTACTGGGTGGTAAAAGCGGGGCAGGTAACAATTAACATATAGTCTCATTGTTCATAATTGGCTCTCATATCTTTTGTTTAATAGATGTTGTGTCTTTTGGTACTTGTATTCTATGGTGGTGTGTTTGGTTTGTATGTCATCTAATCCTCCCAAATTTTGGGTTGCCAAGATTTAGGGAAGGTTTTGCCGATGGCTGCAAGCAGATTAACTAGATTGGTACCGGCCTATTCAACACTTTGTTCTGAATAGCATGCACATTTCTGTGTCCTCTCTACTATTGTCATCACTGTTAGGTTGGAATAGCAAGAGCAGAAGTTAGTTATTTGGTTGGAAGTATGAGATTTGTTTCAACTGTTTGTTGCTGTTGGACCATAAATTTTGATCCAGAATGAAAATTGCAACCCTCGATCGTAGGTGCCCTGTAATTTCTGACCTGGCAGGGTTGACTTGTTTCATTCTCTGATACATGGGAAGATTCGTTTCACCTCTGTTTCAGGTCCTCATCTTGCTTAGATAGTTAAATTCACGACATCTTTTATAATGTGGACTTTACTTTTCATCTTTGCGAATTTGTTTTTATGTTGTTTTTTATAACTTATAAGATTAGAACATGTTGTCATGCTTGCCAAATGCCAACAAGAGTTGTTGTCATCTCGTTGACTCCAATGTATTGAACCCATGTTTCAGGGGCTGCAATTGATTTATCGTCCCTAATTGTTGTTGATGGAAAGGTCTGCTGGGATCTCTACATTGATGGACTTGTGATTAGTTCTGACGGCAATTTGCTTGATGCACTGGCTTCTGCAATAAAGGTAACTGATACATGACAGCTTCATATATCTTCTATGTTGTATTGTAGTTTAGGTTGTTGAGGAAAATTTTCACTGCAACCAGTAACTCAAGCTACAATATATATGGGTAGAAAAAGTGAATAGAATTCTTTTAGGCCATTCTGATGGTTTTGGCTATTGAAAGGTCCTTCTTACAAGTTATTTAAAAATGAACGAATGCAATGATTTTTTTCATAATCTTCAGTCTTGTTGAAATAAAGAGAAAAACCATGATTATCTTTGCATTCCCATTGTACTGTATCACTTTTTGAAATAACCGCATCGCCTTAGAGGTACATTCTTATTCTTTGCTGTTACACACTTACACTACGTACAGCATCTACTTTGTGTAGCAGTGAACAACTAAATCAATGTTGTCATGTACTCATGTTCATATATGTTTCAGCTGGTCGCATGAATCCAAGGTGCTGAGGCAGAGTGTTGCCAAATGGCTTCATCACTGCAATATCTGCAGTTGAAAGTTGAAACATAGCATTAAACTTAGTTTAGCTATAACAATTTTATCCGTTCAGTTAGTTGGTTCATCATCTTTATTTAGCAGCACATACAGTTTTGATAGGAGGTGATGATCTTCTGGTTGTTTGGAGGCTGTACCATGCATTAGTTGTATGCGTGCTAATGATTTGTGTCATTAAGTAATGAAGAAAGAAGAACGGACACTAATTGTCTTTCTTGGCTCTTTTCCTTTATCTACAATCTCTCTCATTCCAATCAAGCTGCTGATGTGCCCTCCCGGTGGTGTTTACACTGCAACGATATAAGATCATTACAATGGCAAACTTCTGGAAACATGGTCATCCCTAACCACCTTGCCAAAAGCACTAAACTGCTTGTTATGGGCTTTGGTTCTGTGGGTTCAAGGTTTAGGGCAGCAGCTCAGCATATTGGAGGTTAAGTCTAAATTAGTTAGCTTGGTTAGAAATAAAGAGATAAGTTGAACTTACTATATGATTAGATTCTTTTGTTAGGGGCTAACCTCTTTTATAAAAGAGGATCTGTACCATTCATAAAAGTAAAGTGACATTTGTGATGTGGCTGCCTGTCATTGGCATGGTTGTGCAGCTTGTGTCCTGGGACATCTAATCGCTGCATGTAAATTTGCTATTGTGGATCCATCTATTGATTGAGTTCTTGCATAGATTAATACACAACCTAATCTTGTGAAGGTTGAGGTGATCTATCTATATGGTTGAGGTCCAGATGTATACTGGACAAGACAAACATGAATGGGATGAATACATGATATTTTGGAGAATTGCTGCATTTTATACATCATTAACACTTTCCCCATGGCTAATGCCGTAATGGTATCTTTTTACATGGGGCATCATAGAATTTGCTTGTCATGAGAAGTGGAAATGGCATTGCATAGCTGACATTTATAATTGACAATATGAAATCATGTCAGAGGTTACAAATAAAACATAATTTTCTTGTGCAGAGATTATGGAATCTGCTTTCTGAAATTAACTTTTGTCATGTGCCTGCTAAATTTAGAAAATAAGTCTAAACTAGCCCAACTATCCAAAACTGTTCAACTTTCACCCATCAGTCTGTGACTATTTAGTGACAGTTTCTTCTGGTTCCCATATTGTTGCCCTTTAAGTAAATCCTCTGAAAATTATGCTGCCAGAATACTTCTGGAGATACAGACACCCTTCTATCTAAAGAATGGTATAGGGGACAACTTAGCCCTAATCATGACATTTCATGGGAGATTTTCACATGGCAATTTGAAATATTGTGGTTTCTGAATGTAAAATGCAGTAGATCAGGTATAAGGTAGAGTTAGTTTGTAAGCCTGGATGAATCAGTGAGGTTTTTATTCATGTTCACCAAATTTGAGATGTTGCTTGGGAATCCTGTAGTCATTTTCAGCCCTTCATGTGTACTATGAACTATTGTTCTTTGATTGGTAGTTTTGGCACATTTCCTGACTGCATCAAGTTATTACAATTAAGGGCTAATAATTTCATACATTTGTGGGGTGCTAACACTCTATATACATACTACAGGTTGCTCTGAGTGATACAGGTATCCCAAAAGTCAATGTTTCTCTTAGTGCTGCAACAGACGAAGAACCTGAGGTTGATGTCAGTGATGAAGAATTTGTTCAATTCGACACCTCCAGTGTGCCTGTTATAGTTACATTGACAAAGGTAATTATTACATGATAATTGTTTTGAATTATTTAATTTTATTCTTCTCTTGAGATAGAACTATGCTTCATTGATTACATGATAATTGTTTTGAATTATTCAAAAATGCTCTATTTTCACGGCCTACTTATTTTGAGGACAATCACTTTTCTTTCATGTCACTAAATGTTTTACTGTACTTGTTTCAATGTTTAATGTACTTCCTTTTCATTTACTGATCTGTGAAGTAATTATGCTAGGTAGGTAAGGACTACATTGTGGATGCTACATCGGAGGAAGAATCCCAGATGAGCTCTGCCGTTTCAGTGTCAGTTAATAGGCATGGCAAAATATGTGGATTAACCAAGAGGGGCGGTGCAGGGTTGGATCCCAGCGTCATTTTCGATATGATATCTGTCGCTAAGCACGTGAGCCAACAATTCCTCTCTCTATTGGATTCAGAGATAGCTTCTGCTGAAGCAGCTGAGTAAAGAAGAGATGAGTAGAGGTTATGATTTAATGCCTTCCAAGCTTGCAAATGCGATTAAACCATCTTCTGAGGCTTACAGTCTTACAGGAGCCTGTTGCCCTAGCTAAAGAGCTGCAGCTAGTTTGCAAACTATTTTGGATTCATGGAGAAAAGTACAAAAACGTGTGGTATGTAGCTGAACTATATGGCTTTTTTCATCCAAAGATGTGCATGCGTCTATCAGTTTCAGCGTCCTCACAAGATTAAACTATCTTCTGATGCGTCCAATCTTGCTGTAGCGTGTTACCCTTGTTAAAGAGCTGACATTAGTTCGCAAACTATTATTAGTTTATGGAGATAATGAAAACGTGTGCGTGTTTGAACCTTGATTAATGATTAATGGTTTGAGTTTTAACTCTAGTCTATCCTAATTTGCAAAGGCTTTGTCGTTGTTGTTGTACGCTTCCCCAGATGAATTTCAGGCTTGCAGATGCAGAAGCACTAGCGATGGCACCTGAATTGCATGCCAGTTCCCAAATAAGATTATTAAAACAAAGTCTAAAAAAATATATAATATGCTAAAAACACTCGTCTTATCCGCATTAGACAAAATGAAGTAAAAAAAGAATTCAGAATTTCAATATCTTTCAGTATATAAGTATAAATACTAAGAAAAACAGCTTGGATCAGACGAAAATAAAACACAGATATGAACGTGCAAAATGGAGAAATAAAAAACTCAGGAACAGTAACCGATCTTAACGGGACTGTTAACCCTGGCTAGGAAGTTGAATAGTTGCATTTGTGGATTGATGGGCTCTCAGTTGGAGAGTGTTGCAGGATGGTAAGGTAGGGTTTTTTTTCTGCCGTGTGCTTGATGTAGGATTACATTAGAGGTATATACTTTATCTGTCGCCGGATAAGACTCATTCTTGAAAGTTGGATTAATCCCATGAAAACATGTCATGGGAAAAGAGAATCCAATCATATTACAGCAGATCAATTCTTGTTTACAGATTGCAATATGTGACCTTCAAATGGAGCAGTTCCAGAAGCCCCTTTACATGGATGATGGATCGCATGGACTCTTGCATCCAAACATATATCCAAACATATATCCAAACATTACAATATTGCATTACAGTAAACATACACTAGCTTGTTGCTGCATCTTCATTTTACAACGAAAAGAAGCATTCTCCTACTTCAGCCCGATCGAGATCATCCTGTCTGATCCTTATTTATCAGAAAGTTCATCAATGGGCTTGGATGGCAACCAGTAGAAAGGATATTACTCGCTGTGGCATTCAGTAACAGGAGAGGTCTGTCCATCATTAAACACCTTAACATGACAGAGCTTTCCTCCAGTTTCATCGGCAAATGTTATCTTCTTTCTTTTCCTTGGCACTTCAGGACGAGTAACAGCCTTCTTCCCTGTTAATGTCTGGCATTGAAGTATTGAACATTTATACTGAAAATGTCAGTCATGTTCAGAAAAAACACATTATGTCCAATGTTAGCATACAAACTTAAAAGCAGATGCTTACCAATATTTTACAGAAGCGGTTGCAATCTTTGTTC
Organism: Zizania latifolia; assembly: GCA_000418225.1. NCBI lineage: Eukaryota > Viridiplantae > Streptophyta > Magnoliopsida > Poales > Poaceae > Zizania > Zizania latifolia. The sequence continues at coordinate 171,606 of KE373157.1, read as the reverse complement.
ATTATTGTCAACCATTTCCGTGTAGTTCTCTCCACTTCTAATGCATCCTCTGAGGCTGCTCTGATCTGCACAAGAGAATTGTAAGATTGCAGTCAGATACTTTATCAAATTAGATTGACTTCACTCATAGGGAAGATCAGATTGGCAGCAAACAAACTTATAAAGGCTCTCTCAAGTCTCAAATATTCTCATTTTTCACACAGTATATTTTGAACAAAACCACTGGAGTTCCACTATTTATCAAGCACAAATATCAACTTCAATAATCCTTATAGTATCAGAGTTAATTCACAAGTTCTTATGGTAAATAAAGTATATCCTAATTTCTGATAGGCCTAACCAAGTATACACTTGTTCAAAAGAAATGAAAAGTTACACCTGCACTAATTGATGAACAAATAGGATAACGGTGTATATTAAGCACATAAACTATCGATAAGGTGAAAGGGCTTGTAGCCTAGTGATTAAGATGCCCAAGTAGCACCTCTAGGTAGGGATGCCAATCGAGTATAACAGGCATAGGTAGTACATACCCATACCTGTACCCGCGAAAAATTTCTATACTCATACCGTGCTCGTTACCCGCGACGGGTAAAAACACATGTCCATACCTGATAACCACAGACACCCACGGGAGGCGTGGGTTGGCACGAGGGCAGGCGAAGGTTGGCACGGAGGCAGGCAAAGGCCAGCGTAGGGGCAGGCAGAGACTGGCGCGGGGTCTAGCGGGGACAGGTGAGGGGTCCGGCAAGGGCCAGGCTGGTCGACGTGAGGGAAGGCAGGGGCCGACGTGAACCAGCGGAGAGGGGTGGGCTATGTAGCCCAGATACGTGGATACGGATACGCGATACGGCGATACTTCGATACAACATTTTCCAAAAAACATGGATACGGCGATACGCATATATATTATATTAGTAATACATATAAAAATAACAACCACGGAAACGTAATAAAACAATTCTTAGTTCAATACTTCAACATGCAAATAGAAACACACAACTAGATAAGTGTTCTTAGACAATAGCATCCTCACATGACAATACGACATAATTAAGTAGCAAATCAAGACAAGTTCAAGTGTTCAACAATCAAATCCCGATCCACTATTACTATCCATCAATCTACAAATTCAACATTCACACAGCAAGTGCACAAACAAGTATAAGACAGCCACTCAGCCAGCGCATATTGAAGTGCACACTGCACAGACATCACAGAAAACCAGAAAATGAAAAAAAAAAAAAAAAAAAAAGAGAAGGGACCTTCTGGGGGCTGTAATCGCGGATGGAGGATGCGGTGGCCCGCGGCAACCCCAGGCCGCGGCGGCGCGACGAGCCGACGAAGCTAAGAGATCCACGCGGCTGCACGCGGGAGACAACGCGGTGGCGGTCGGCGGCGAGATGTGAGGCGGCGGCGCGTCTGGAGACTGGGCGAGAGTGGGCTGGGCGAGATGTGAATCGATGGGGATTAGGGCAACGGGTCACAGGCGAGAGAAAAAACCTGGCAGCGTTTGCGTATCCGGCCACACGGGATACATATCCGATTTATTTTATTTATTTGAAAAAGGGGAAATCGCCAGATACATATCCGGCCGTATCGGATACGTATCTGTATCCGGATGCGTATCGGATACCGATACGCAGCCAGGGAGCAGTATTCGCGCTTCGTAGGGGGTAGGGCCGGTGGAGGGGGGCAGGGCCAACGACAGGGGCGTGACGCGGCGACCGGCCACAGCAGAGCCGACGAGGGGAGGCGATAGCTAGGTTGAGGAGAGGAGTAGGGTTAGGGTTAGGAGTGGTTTATATAGTTATGGCTAACAGGTAAACGGACGAAGCAGATATGGGTAGTGACTACTCGTACCCGTTTACCCATCAGGTATAAAGTATGACCCAATATCATAACTGCGGGTATAAAATTGGGAATATATCTGACCCTAATAGGGTTTTTACACGTGGGTAAACAGGTAAGCGGGCACAATTGCCATTCCTACAGTCCTACCTCTAGGTCTTGGGTTCAACTCCCCACAGGAGCGAATTCCAGGCTTGGTTAAAAAAGATCACTTGTTGGCCCCTCAAAAACACGTGTTAAGAATCGACCTATGGAGAGCGGACCCTCATGTATGAGGCAAGGGCCTCAAAGCACAAGTTAAGGACCGATCCATAAGGGCGACTCCACGTGTGAGGGGCTAGGGTTCGTGGTCTTTCTTGACCGGTTTGGTTGGGGCTTCTTATAGAAAAAATTGTGGGGGCAATCATTCCCCCACCAGCTGTGTAAACTAATTGATAAGGCAGTTTTGAATGTGATATTTTTTAGGAGAAAGCCCATTTTACAACCCTGAACTTTCATCGAAGTCTGAAAAACAACCTTGAACTATCATCATAGTCTGGAAAACAACCCAGAACTATACAATACTGAACTATTAAATTCAAGTTCAGAGTTGGTTTCCAGACGTTTATGAAAGTTTGAGGTTGTAAGATGGACTTTCCCTTTTTTATGCCAGCAGAATATTAATATGGGAATTGTAAATTAGTCTGCAGTGTTTCTATGCAACAAGACTGTCATGTACAATATATAACTAACTGGTCCATAAGCTTAGGTTTGTATTATGTGCCAGTACATAAAAAATAACTACCAAAACTAACAGCATGCAGACATATAAATGCAAAACTTGTGCTTAGGGGGTATCTGAATTTTCCTGTGGAGCTTTGGATATCAAAGTAAAGATTCTCCAACCAGTATTAATCTTTGAGCTAGAATTGTAAAAATGCAGTAATATATCTTTGTGCTCCAGTGTCAATAATATATGATGTGGCTTCATTTTGTTAGATATGGAAAAGTGATTTTGCACTTCCGGCCTCTGCACAGTGTGCACACAGCCAAAATACATATGGTGTGAAGTCATGAAACATGATTCCTACAGCCTACCTAATTTTTAGAATCATCCATTAATCACGTAGAGCAAAATTAATAGAATTCAAACTGGTAGGCTTAAACTCTGTATTAATATCTTACCTCAGCAGTGTTGAAATTAGGAAGCAAAGAATGTGTTTCTGGTGACAAACTTTCATCCACTATACTTCTCATGTGCTTCAAGCTCCTGATAAGTTTTGCTGCAATGTTTTCTATATCATGCATTTGCCTTTGTGAAAACTCAACAGCTTTTTCAGTGTCCAAGAGAACTGATGAAGCTTTCATGCAAGAACAAGTAATATTCTGAGGGGATGGGGATTCTGTTGACTTCAGTATTCCTTTGCTTGGAAGGGAGTGAGAAGCCTTATCATTAGGTCTCCTGTCCATGTTTAACACTGATTGGTATTGCTTGTTTACTGTCTGTGGGAATGCTTTCCTCATTTTGTCACAATCTTCAAGAAAGATCTTTCTCTCTGAAACGAGTGGTGGCCACATCAATAATAGAAAACAGTATGATTATTAATTATTAACTGCTCTTCTAAAAATATTAGAAACACTACAAACATCATAGATTTCTTACTGAGCCTTTGGACCCTGCACAAATCAATACCACTCAAAGCATTGCAAAGCTTCTCCTGAGAAGTTGGTGACATAATCTGAAAATTTAAAGAAAAAGCAATGTAATAAATTATGGCAGACTTGTTCAAACATTTTTATTTTGAGACTAGATTAAACAATGACAGCAGACCTTTCTCTTAGACAGCAATTTTTTGGGAGCATGCTCTTCAAGTGATCCTTCATCAGTGAAAAGTTGTAAGTTATTAATCTGTCCATCAGTATTCCGAGAGGCTGCAGTTGAATTCAAGGGCCCAGCAGGCATTTCCTGTGTTTCCTCTGGATTCAAGCTCTCTGAAGCTATACAACCAGTTTTGTCCATGTCAGCACCAGACTGCAATAGCTGAGGCTGAAGCACAAATTCTTCTTTTGATCCTTGATCACTAATGGTTTTACAGATGTCACCATCCACTGTAGCCTTTAACTGATTGGTATCCTTTGATAACCACTCTGTAGCATAGGTAAGTGAGATTTGACCACCATGTGGAGCTTTTGCTCCAGTGGAGTCTCTATCAGTTTCCTCACCTACTAGTGGACTTGGAATCATGGCAGAATCTGGGACACCAAGAAAAGTTTCAGTTTCAGTACTCTTCCTTTGTGCATGATTATTCAGAGCATCATATACTATACTTTCTAGCTGTCCATCTTGTGTGGCAAAATTGGCAGTTCGCACCGAGTCAACAGTCTTGTTAAAAGGAACAGTATAAGCATTAGTTGCATGTTCGACATCCATATGCAGTAATATATCCTTTGTTCCAACACCACGATGGACTAGTGAGTCCAATTGACCATCTGCCTTCATCTGCACAATCTCCTCAAGTGAAGTGAAGTTCCTACTTCCACATAAATCAGATTGGATGACCACAGATTGAGACCCCACATCTGTGTTACACTGATCAGTATAAGATTCTTCTATACTCTCTGTGATTTCCAGTGTACTGCCATTAAGAACTCCTGGATACCAGTGTTCATTGATGTCTATATGATCTTCACAAGACTGATTAACAGAAGACACCAAATAATCATTCGCAATTGAAGATTTGCCTCCATCTAAATGTGTTATACTGTCCGATGGTTTCTGGTGATTGTTCATCTCATTTGTGATATCCAATGAAGAAAGACCGTCAGTTGTCTTGTTTTGCAGTATAATGTCATCCAAAGCATATGCCTCAACACTGTTAGCTAGCTCACAGGAATCATAAGAAACATCCTTCAGTTCAGTCAGTTGAGCAATGATACCATGCTGTTGCTCACATCCACCATACTCTATTGGCTCCCTATGCAATTCAGCAAATGAATGCTGAGAGGAGTCCTTTGCAGAACTAGATACTCCAACTTGCTCATCGAAGTAAATGTGCATATCCTCAGTCTTGATCTCACAAAGTATGTCAGGGCTTCCACCACTCATTAGAGCACCAGTTGATGATATTGGGTTTTCCATTTGAGCATCGAAAATATTTTCCCCAACTATCTCTTCAGCATTACCTGAAAGTAAAGAACATACACATCATTTACCCATATAATTGAAAAAAGGAACCTAACTAGGTCTATTTCAAGAAAAATGTACAAGAAAGAAGTTCTGCTGATTCATGTGCTACATTAAGATCATTTATGTGCTACATCTAGACTGCAAAAACAGTATTTGTATAACCAATGACTCACCAGCAGCAACTGTGCAGTGCTCTTCATCTGTAGCTCTCCTTTCCAGCTTATCGGCCATTGAGTCATGTAATGTTACTTCAAGAAATTTTACAGGATCAATCTCCTCTCCCTTCAATGGTGTATCTTGTGGTTCTGCAGCATTTGGAGATGTTGGCTTGCCCATCTTTCTGTTTGATTTAGTACGGGATGTCTTTTGTCGCTTCTGTTTCAAGGCAATAATGGGCTCATCAAGATCAACAACAGCTTCTGATACTTCATCTTCGAGGTTTCTCTTTCCACATTGAGTCTGATTCTTAAGGCCAGGTACTTCAGAATTAATTTTCTGAGCTGTTCGATTCTTAGCCTTGCACTGAAATATTATATCCTTCAGAGATACATTCTGAAGATCTTGATCACCATCCTTGTCATCAGTAGAGGCATTAAATTCCGTGGAATGAGAAACAGTTTCCTCAAGATCAATGACCTCAGTTTTGACAGGCCCCAAGGTAGGATAATTCGTTTCAGAATCTTCATCATATACAACATGGATGTTCTTGAGCCTAGGAGATCGCCTAGGAGGAGTCAGGTTTAAATTTTTGCGAGCAGCACCCGGCATTGTCACCTTTTAAGTAGCAGATTACAGATTGAAATTTGTAGCAATATCAAGCAACTTAAATATCAAAAGGTTTCCTGTAGAAATGAAGAAAACCAGGTATTATGAGAAGTGCATGCACCATAGATGAATAAATATTTTCACCAAAATGCAGTTATCTTTAAATAAAAGAAGCCATAACCTATTTTCTCGATGGAACATAAGCTATATTCAATTCAAACACTAGAGCCAAAGGTAATAGGCACCGCAAATCTTGTCATTAAAGAATCATGATACATCTAGAGAGTGGGGGCATTATCATTAGATGTACCTATTTTCATTACAGAACAAAAAAAATTAAGGTGTAAGCATACGGGGATTATCAGGCAAGTGATGTTGTAATTATCAATTATGGGATTGTACAGCAGTGTTTCCAGTAAGCATTCGGGTAATGCTTGCCTCAAGGTACTAGTGTGAATCGAGAAGCAGACTTTCCATGACCCAGACAGATGAAGAGAGAGTGAAATGACTTGTCAAGAAGATAACCTTGCATGCAGATTAATAAAGTTGCGATTTTTCTAACGAGAAAACGACAGGATTCGCATCCCAGTATGTACAACAGGGGCAGACCTAGCGTGGGACATGGAGGTACAGCTGAATCCCCATTTTTTCTGGAAACAAACTGCTATTAGTACCATACTACCATGGTTAGGGGGAGGAGAAAGTCTTCCAGATCTAGAAGAGAAGCTAAGGTTAAGGCAAAGAGTAAAGGTGTGGGTAGCGAGAAATGAGAAAGAGGATGTCCGAACTAGTTCTCACCGGCGAGGATGCGGCGGAAGCAGCAGGACGCCGGCGCCGAACCAGCGGCTTGGTCGGCGGCAAACCCTAAGGGGCGCCGCCGCCACCACCAACGGCGGCGCGTCCAGGGAGGGAGGAAGGTGCTGACCTTGGAGGGGATGCCGGAGTAGGGGAGAGGGGAGGAGCTGAGGGAGAGGCGGCGCTCCGAGGACGGCCTCCTAATCGGCGGCCCGGGAAGTTGGGATTGGAAACCTGGCGCCGTGTGAAAGGGACGGGGTGGGAGGGAGTGGAGGGAAGGGGAGGAGAGAGCTTCTTGAATTTTTTTTAAATAATCATTTTTATAAAGAATTGCAATAATGTGTCGAGTTTTAAAAAAATTGTCAATTTAACCTATCAACGGACCATCATAGGGGTCTTAATATATGGTTCATAGTCAGTCATAGGAGTCTTATTTGGTTCATGGGCCTCTATCATTCAGCCTTCATCGATATAGGTGTTGTCGATCAATCAATGGTCGATAGAACACATGTTGACTAAATGGTTAGTTGAATGAGTTTTTTAATTTTTTAATTTCTTTCCAAATAATTTAGTTGTGTGTATTTGAAATATGAATGTGGTTTTAGTTGATAGCTATATGCTTATATTGCAAAGTATGTTGTTCGAACATTACAAACGAATAGATAAAAGTAGCAAATTTGGTAATATTTATTTAGATTACAAACAGTTGCACTAACGATGCTTTCTTCATCAACTCGCCTCACTATGATGTGCTTCTTCCTTTCTTCCCTTTATCTTGTTACGGTTTTAGACTTCGTTATCCTTTCATGTTATAGGTTAGTGTCGTCATGTTTACTCATATGGTGAAGACGCATCTCCTTGGATTGTTCTATCATCAAAGCGATATGAGAATACTAGAGGAACTAAAGAAATTTAAAATTATTGTGTGATTGCTAATATACATAAAACAAAGTCACCATCTATGTTGGGACAGATAAAATATCTTATTCCCTTCCTCTCTCTCCTTGAAGGACATTGTTAGCTAGCATCGATCGTCACGTCACACTTGGAGTGTTCCGTCCACTTTAGGATTATTAAGAGATTGTTGAAATATTAGACAATTGCGAGATTAATTTCTGAAATAGATAAACTATGACATCCACAATAACTAGCATGTACACATCTAACACATTAGTAAACTTGAACATAGTAATCATAGTTTCATAAAATATGATCAATAACCGAACAGTAAAGTAGCGCACGTACTGTACGATAGCCGAAAACGAAGCCACGGTCGGTGCAGAGTTGCTCCTGTTGGTGTTGGATCGCAGTACCCGACGGCGACCGATGGTAGACGTGGACGGAAGACGCGCCATGGTGACGGACGTGAGCAGTCGCGCAGAGCGCTTCCCAAAAACCTTATTCGCCCTCTTCCGGTGCAGGATTACAAGAGCGAGAGGTTCTAGAGACCTGCTCTCCCTATCGCCGGTGCACGTCGGTGAAAGGAATGAAGTAGACTATGACGGCAGTGCAACAGAGAGGAGAGGCAAATCGATCTGTACTGATCTAATCTGTTGTGTCTCTCTATGGAACCGGCCAGATAGACGGGTATTTATATGGGAGCAGCACGATCTCGTGTCACGATCATGATCTAAATCAAGTCGATTTCCATATCCCGAATAATCCACCAAGCTCCCAAAAGATCGGAACGGCCAAAGGGGACTGTGTCCTCGCAATGCGATGAGTTGGTTTTCGGTGAACATGGGGTCGACCTTGGCTGACTGACCCCTGAGTCATGACTGCTGACCACCAGAGTCCTGACTGCTGACCCCTAACTCCCGAGTGCCGACCCCCGACTAGCCAACCCCCACTCCCGAGTGCCGAGTGCCGACTCCTGCAGTCCGACCCTCGAGTCCCGAGTCCCGAGCTCGGTATGGGTCTTTGAGATTTATTTAGGAATTTCTAAAATATTTATGTGGGTATAACCCAAAATTCTAGCAATCCCCCACCAGATCTCTAATGTCCATTTAGAGTTTTGCCTGTTTCTCTCTGTTGTTTGATATACTAGCGTTTCAGCGAGAACTGTTAAGTTGAACTTTCGCCTAGAACTTCAAGCTACACTCATCCACAATTTGAACAATGGACTATGCCTTGAATTGCAAGTTTTCTGCGAACAAGTTTCACTCAAAGTCATAACTAGTACCTGGCTGCTAGTAGCCTACCCCGCGGGTGGAGCATATGTGTCGTACTCCCTGGTCTCATAATAAGCTTACTAGAGATCACCCAAGTCTCGTGGACTGCGACGTTAAACAGTCAGGCTTATATAGGTGTATTCTTTCAAGAATGCTCTGTAGGATAGCATCTTCGCTTATTAAAGTCAACAGAATACATTAAGACATAAAGCTAACCTGCCTTACAGTAGCTGAGAGTATTGCATCTTGACTTAGAGAGGGTTAGTAATAGAAATTACTCTCCTCGGTTAACTAATAGCTTGTTTTTTCCAGGTCCTAATTCACGGGATCTCCAATCACATAGGTTGGGTTACCACTATGGCCACTCATATGGGTCTCACACCCATCTCCCTCGATGTATTTTCTATCATATTTCGTGATAGCCTTTTTGTAAAGGGATCTGCTAGGTTTTTGTTTGTTTGAATATAAGTCACACTTATTACTCCAGAGTTTCTTAACTTCCTAATAGACTTCAATCGTCTTTTAACGTGTCTTGATGACTTCGCATTATCCTTAGCACTGTTCACTTTAACTATCACAGTTTGATTGTCACAGTTCATAAGGATAGCCGGCACTGGTTTTTCAACCACAGGCAAGTCCATCAATAGTTTACGCAGTCACTCTGCATCTGCATTTGCTGTGTCTAGAGCAGTGAGTTCTGCTTCCATGGTTGACCTCGTCAAAATGATCTGTTTACAAGACCTCCATGATATTACACCACCTCCAAGGGTAAAAACATACCTAGTCGTAGCATAAAGCTTATCAGTGTTAGATATCCAGTTCGAATCACTATATCCCTCAAGCACAACGGGATGCCTAGAATAGTGAATCACATAGCTCATAGTACCTACCAAGTAGCGCATAACCCTTTTAAGTGCATGCCAGTGATCACTACTCGGGTTAGACATGAATCTGCTCAATTTGCTCACAGCAAATGATATGTCGGGTCTTGTTGCGCTGGCTAAGTACATGAGTAAACCAATTATCTGAGGGTATCTCAGTTGATCTTTGACTATCTTCTTGTTCTTTCAAAGTATCACACTAGGATCATAAAGTGTTGGAGAAGGCTTGCGGTCTTTATAGCCAAACCGGCTCAAGACCTTCTCCACATAATGAGATTGTGAAAGTGTAATTCCACTCTCGCCCTTAATCAATTTAATGTTGAGTATAACATCAGCTTCTCCCAGATCTTTCATATCAAAACTTTTTGATAGAAAAGACTTGACTTCATTGATTACATCAATTTTTGTGCCAAAGATTAATATGTCGTCAACATACAAACATAATATAACTCATTCGCCCTCACCATGTCGATAGTATACACATCTATCGACCTCATTTATGACAAAACCCACAGAAGTTAAAGTTCTGTCGAACTTATCATGCCACTGCTTAGGCGCTTGTTTCAGGTCATACAAAGATTTTAATAATTTACACACCTTGCTCTCTTGACCCTTTACTACAAACTCATCAGGCTAATCCATGTAGATCACCTCATTCAACTCTCTATTTAGAAAAACTGTCTTTATGTCTATTTGATGAACGATGAGACCATATGAGGCAGCCAAGGAAAGTAATGCTTTGATAGTGGTCAGTCTAGCGACAGGTGAATAAGTATCAAAAAAGTCTTCGTCTTCTTTTTGTGTGTAACCTTTGGCCACAAGCCGAGCCTTGTACTTCTCAATGGTACCATCAGGCCTAAGCTTCTTCTTGAACACCCACCTACAACCCACGATTTTGCAACCGTACGGTCGTTCAGTGAGTTCCCATGTACCATTGGATAGAATCGAGTCCATCTCATTATGGACAGCTTCTTTCCAATCATCTGTATCCAGATATGCATATGCCTCGACAATGGTCGTAGAAGTGTCATCCACAAGGTGCACAGTAAAATCATCACCAAAGGATTTTGCAACTCTGTCTTTTACTCCTTCTAGGAGCTTCACTGTCATCCTCCACAAGGATTTTCTCAAACTGAGTATGTTATTCAGAAGACTCGAAATTAACAGGTGAATCAGGTGCATGAATTATCTCAGCAGAAAATCTAGCAGTGTTATGCATATCTTTCACAGGAAATACATTCTAAAAAAATGTTGCATCACGAGATTCTAAAATAGTATCAACATGCATATCAGGTACCTCATATTTCACTACTAAAAATCTGAACGCCATGCTCCTCTGAGCATAACCTAGAAAGACACAATCCACTGTCTTAGGTCCCAACTTGCGTTTCTTCACAATTGGGACATTGATTTTTGCCAAGCACCCCCAAGTACGCAAGTAAGAAAGTGATGTTTTTTTCCCAATCCATATCTTATATGGAGTTTGTTCTTTATTCTTGTTTGGAACTCTATTCAGGACATGACTCGCAGTCAATAAAGCCTCCCCCACCATGCCTTTGATAACCCGGTAGTATCTAACATGGCGTTAACCAAGTCAGTTAGCGTGCAGTTTTTTCTCTCGGCAACCCCATTTGATTTGGGCGAATAGGGAGACGTCCTCTCATGAATAATACCGTGTTCCTCACATAATTCATCAAATATTTTGGAAAAATATTCACCACCACGATCAGACCTTAAACGTTTGATCTTTCTCTCTAGTTGATTTTTAACTTCGGCCTTATAGATTTTAAAGTAGTCTAATGTCTCATCCTTAGTTTGTAACAGATAAACCTAACAAAATCTAGACGCATCATCAATCAATGTCATGAAATATCTCTTTTCACCCTTTGTCAACACACCATTCATCTCGCAAAGATCAGAATATATGAGTTCTAGAGGTGCCAAGTTTCTCTCCTCAGCAGCCTTGTAAGGCTTCCGAGGTTGCTTTGATTGCATACAACTATGACACTTAGAACCTTTGGCAATGGTGAAATTCAGAATAAAACTCATGCTGAACAATCGAGACATCAAACCAAAATCAATGTGACATAAACGAGAATGCCAAACACTTGCATCATCATTAATATTACCACAAATATGGTTCATTGACTTATTGCTAAAATCTAAAAGAGAAAAGCAGAACAGGCCTCCGCAAATCATAACCTTTACCAATGAATTGTCCATGTTTCAATAAAACTAATTTATTGGATTCTAAGACTACCTTAAACCCGTCCTTACATAGTACGGAACTACTAACAAGATTCTTCTTGATAGTAGGGACATGCTGTACGATCTTTTCCGAAGTAAACTTCAGATTTACCGTGCCAGCACCATGAACAGAAGCATGTGATCTATTCCCCATTAGGACGAAAGAATCATAGACGACCTGGTAAAAAGAAAACATAGAGATGTCAGCACACATATAAACATTAGCACCCGTATTAAACCACTAGCTGGTAGTTTGAAAGACTGATAGAACAGTAGGTAGATTACCATACCCATCCTCAGTATTGCTGATGGTCACCATGTTGACATTCTTAGCTCTCTGTCCTTTGCGGTCTGCGCGATCTGGACAATCTTTGGAGAAATGTCCTAGTTCACCGCAAGTGAAGCAATTCAAATCGACTTTATTTTTCTTCTTCTTCTTAAAGGTAGTGGTCTTCATCACCTTGTTAGGCTTATTTTTCCCTTTGTTCTTGCTATGTGGGGATTTCTGCACCAAGTTGACGCTAGACTGGCCCTCGTCTCCTTTCTCAGAAGCGTCCTTTGCCCGAGCTTTCTCTTCAACATCAAGGAACGCTATCAATTTTTCAACTGATATCTCTTGTCTCTGATGTTTTAGAGTAGTGGCGAAGTTCCTCCATAAAAAATACAACTTTGCGATTATCCAACTAGCCACAAACTTATCGGGTAGATGACACTTGATGAGGTCAAGTTCCTTGACAATGCACACAATCTCATGAGCTTGTTCTACCACAGAACGGTTATTCACCATCCTATAGTTATGGAAACTCTCCATAAGGTATAGTTCATTGTCTACGTCTGATGCATCATATTTTGTTATCAGAGCATCCCACAACTCTTTTGTATCTGTCACAGCGATGTAAACATCACATAGACGGTCAGAGAGCACGCCTAGAATGCATCCCACGAAGAGATTATTGGCCTCAACGAATTTTTTTTGCTCATCAGCAGAAAGTTCGCCCTCAGGTTTGCTAAGTCTCGCTTCCCATGCATTCATAGCAGTAAGCCAGAGATGAATCTTTGCTTGCCATCTCTTAAAATGCATACCAGAAAATTTTTCCGACCTCAGTGCATCTGCAAAACCAGCCATTGAATAAATTGTAGATTGCCTATACTAAGGTTTTTGGATTGTTGGAATATTAGATAATTACGAGATTAATTTTCGAAATAGATAAAC
>KE373157.1:128540-150467 GCA_000418225.1 Zizania latifolia | reverse complement strand
CGACAGCGTATGGGCGCCGTGGTGGCGAGGTGTGCGCAGGGAAGGAGGCGGCAGCTAGGGAAACCCTGGGCAACAAGGCTGTTGCTAGGCTTGCTTTATTTCATGACCCTGATGGGGTATTTATAATCCTAATACAATCTAATCGGCTATCTTTATATTTAGAAACAGAATAACTGATTTAAGGGAATAAATCTAGCCCCTAATTGGGCCCTCTAGTTGGGCCTGCGCCTCTCATAATGGAGGCCGGTCCTAACAGCCTGCGTTCTAACTTCTAAGTTCTAACCTCCTCTTTGCTGCATGTTTGTTGTATTGTGTGCCAACTACCAAGAAACACTTTTGCCAACAATAACAAACAAAAAAGGTCATCATGCATAAATAAAAAGCATTTGACAGGCTTGCACCTTTTTAATTTTCACCTCAATTATAAAAACTTCAATAAATCACGACCTTTCAAATTTGAAAATTTTCATCTCGAGAAATCATGAACTTTCAGCTCGATTCCAAGAATTTTTAGCTTAAGAAAACATGAGCTTTCAACTTCAATTTGAAAAACTTTCAACTCAATTCTGGAGACTTTCTACTTGAGAAATCGGTAGCTTTACAGTTCTATTCAAAAACCCAATCCCAGAAACTTTCAATTTGAGAAATCAGCAGGTCGCAACTAAAGATCAGGAATTTTAAACTTTTTTGGTTTTTTAAAGCAAGAATGGGAATTTTCAAGTAAAAGTCATGAACTTTCAACAAAAATTTGGAAACTTGTAACATGAGAAATCAGTAAATTTCACCTTAATTCCAAAACTTTTACTCAACAAACAAAAAAAATCAGCTAGCTTATAAGCTGTTTCACTAGAGAAAATATGGATTTTCTACTTAATTTTATAAACTTTCAAACCTACTAAAAAGCAGAACTCTTATACAGTATGCTTGTATCCAAAGAAAAAAAGGCATGGTCATGGCATGCACTCCTGGTATCCCTAAAGAAATTAAAAAAACGATACGTGTCTTTATGTCTTTAGGTGGCAATGTTGTTGACAGATCCCCTACTCTAATAAATAATATATGCAGTTTTAGTTGTAAAAACTCGCTAGTTTTATAACAAAATATTTTCTATTGGGTGCATTATTATTGCACTGCAATATCTTTGGGTATGCTGGATTGCTGATGCATTTCTCTCCTTCTGACCGTCTTTTTGAGGGATGATGAGCTTCCCTGACAAAAACTAGCAAGATAGTCCTAATAATAATTACACTGTTATATATTTGTCCTAATTTCTATGTTGGGTAAAAAGTTGATGACAAACATGTTGTCTTATTTTTTCCAGTAGCACATGAATCAGGAGTTCCTGTGTTTTTTGAGCCTGTCTCAGTTGTAAAGAGTTCAAGAATTGCATCAATTGCAAAATATGTGAGTGCAAAGGACAGGATTGAATTAGTGATGAATTGTTATGTATCATATTTCATGTCTTTATACCACTTCTTAATAACTTCGTCATGATTCAGATTACTTACACTTCCCCGAATGAGATTGAGCTTGTTGCAATGGCAAATGCATTATCTCCTCCCCAGAAATATAATTTTGTTAAAATGGAGCAGTGCAAGAACAAAGCCGAAGCTGTAGAATATTTGTTTGAAATGCTCAGCCCATCAATGTTCTTTCTTCTCAAAAAGGGCATAAAGCTTCTTCTTGTGACACTCGGCTCAAACGGTGTTTTTATATGTTGCAAAGAGAGCACGAGTTTCATGAAAGATCAACAGAAGTCTGGAATAATGCCTTTCTCAACTCAGCTACTTGAAAAATTGGAAGGATGGTTTCCATCCAACATGATTGCAAATTTGCCTAGAGAAGGTTCTTCCAGAACCTTTGTTTTTCATCTACCTGTAGTATCTGCCTCAGTGGTTAGCCTCACAGGTGCTGGTGATTGTTTTGTTGGTGGAGTCATTTCAGCCCTATGTGGAGGTTTGGATATCATGCAATGTGTTGCAATTGGGATTGCTGTAGCAAAAGCATCAGTGGAGTCTGAAGCTAACATACCTGATAAGTTTTGTACTGCAAGTATTGCAGGTCTGGTACAGTAATTTGTTTTCATTTTGTAGAATTAGTTCTCGATTGTTGTAGTATACATAGTCAATATTTGGTAGCATAATTATAATGATGACTGATGAGGCTATTCCCTTTCGTCCAGTGTCAAATTTAATTTGGTGCACAGTTATAACATCTTGTCTTCCATTTTCATTTTCTATCGCAGCAAACTAATTGACGTTTCTCATGCAGATGATGCAAAAAGAACATTGTTATCCGCTAAAAGGATGTGGTGCAAATAACCATTTTGATGTTATTTGGTGGCCTTCAGCGGAGAAGTAATTCCCTCAGGACAGTCTTGGTTGGCATGGACTTCTTTCCTAAGATTGTTTGTAGATTATGGATTTATGGTATTACTGGATGCAATAGCCTGTGAACGGGCCGGGGTCGTGGCAACCTTGGCAAGTTCAGAAATGCAAAAAAATTCGTCTTTGTTTTATGCCATCCTTCCTGAGGTGCTGCCCCCTCTTTCTCCTAGTGACTCGCCTGGGTTGAAGCTTTTATCAGATGCATTAGCCAAGGATAATAATACTGTGCCTGCCTCCTTGCCGTTATCAATGCTTTCACATGGAACTTGTTCTGTTCTTGGTTTTGTGACGAGACCGAGCCTTTTGGTGTCTGTGTGCTCCTCTGTTGCAGTTCAACCAGAAGGCAGAAAACGAAATTTGTTTCATTATAGGAGTTTATGTTTGTCCCTAGCAACATTCTCTGTGGTTTAATATTTCTTATTTTCTAGGCTTAAAATCTTTGGATGCTAGTTGTTGTTTTGGTGATTTAGAGGTTATTTTTTGGACTCATATATTTCTGTATGTATATAAATTCATTAATTATAAGTATAACATAATTATATTTAATATGAGCACAATGGGGAATATATATATATTAATTAATTGCGTCTTGTATATGAGAACATATCGAAAAGTCGAGGATTATGGAACCAGAGTGAGTATATAGATATTTTCTTGGTTCAACTAGTATTTTCTTGTGCAGCTATGCAATTTGAGACGACTGAGATTCTCGCCTGAATCGTATCCAACGGCTCTCGGTCCGTTGGGCGTCTTCAACCTCTACATCCTACTCTGTCTGTCTCTCTCTCCACCGGAGACTACCTTTCTGTGGTGAGCACCGCCGGATAAGGAATTAGGTGGAATGAGGGTGGGAGGGGGAAGAGGAGGGTGTTCTGAGGCTTAGAGGGATGACCGGAGCAGTGTTGGCTTGGCTGTGGCCGACGGTCGAGTGGTGACAGCTAGTAGTAAACAGGGTGCTCCGGGGGAGCAGAATGGAGTGGATACAAGACGCGACGTGACTCGTGAGGGAGGGTTACAGGCGATTTCGCGCACAGTTAAACCCGGACCGGCTGACCTCTGCCTGGTTCATGGTTCAGCTGGTCGGACCGTTGATCCGGCCAGTATATATTGGCTATTGCATGCATATTCTCAACAAGCGCTCCAGCCAAACCAAGGATAATGCACCATCCCGTACCTATGTTTTCACATATATTCGCGATACTATCCATTTGGGTCTTACTAGGAGGTCTTAGGCCCAAAGGGCCATCTTTAAACTGGATTTGGAGGGAGCCGCCGGTTCACAATCAGCTTGGTTCGCCGATTTCTACCAAAAAACCGTCCGATTCAACATGATTTTCTGGCTCAATTACATGAACCGCTTCTGGTTTTTTCTGATTTAACCGTTGGTTTGTTCTAGTTTTTTTACTATGGTTTTTGACAGTGAAAACATTATGAATATAAATATAAAATTCTTACTAAAAAAATTTCTATCGCAAAAAATATCAGACAAACTGTTTTTCATTGCAAAAATGACAGACGCTACTTTTCCTGGTAAAAAGTAGGACAAACAAGCAGCACCTTCGTAAAAACCCAGAGAAAAAGAAACAGCACTCTCCCGGAAGCAAAAAAAGTAGTACCTTGCTATGTACCATTGGTATGTCTGCATCTGATAATAATGTGCGCCAGGGATCAGTATCCTCGATACATAAACTACAATTTGAATTTTCGAACACCGCTGTAGATATCTACAAAAATGAAAGTGAGGCACCTACTGATATCGGCGACCAGCATCTTGTCCATGTTTACGAAGTGCCAAAAGCAGTTATATACGAAACCACAACAGTGATGTCATCCAACTTTCCACCATAATATCGATATCCAGCATCTTGAGCTGCACTTGAAAATGGGGTTTGTCTGTTTTTGTCCTGTGCCCGCTGTCGTGCAAGCGCCGCTATCTTCTGAGCCGTCACTTGAGAATCCAAACCAGCTCTGATTGCATGGACTACAACTGCTGTAATGTCATTGTTGTACAGATTATCAAACAGCCCATCTGTTCCAGCAACAATTACATCACCAGACGCAACAGGCACCTTGAAGACCTAGAATTTTTTTTGGCCATGTCAGTATTACAACATTATTATGTAAAGCAGCAGAAAAAACTATTTAATTATCAGGCCACCAGGCCAGCCAAAAATAATATGGTAAATGATTGAACAACCTTTGTGTGCGTAAGTGTGTGTATCGAGAATAATGGAGTGGACTAGAGCAGGGTGGTTACAGATAGTAGACCTTGTTGTCACAAAATGGCAATGATGCAAATCGCCAAATCATCACTTACATGCAAGTTAGGTTGGTGGGTCGGTATCATGGTTTTACATAAGTGAAGATACATTAGGCCTACCTGGACCTGGTATTGTCCATGAAATATTTTTGGGAACTATGACTACAATGGGCTACAGAAGTAGCAGTACCATGATACCAACCCACCAAAACATGATATGTTCCCATATAAACATGAACTACACACACTTATTACTGAGTAAATTATTGTCTAAGATAAAAAAGTAGTGCACCACTGATTAGTAGGTGAAATAAATGCATCCCTGATGAGTATACGAAGCAGACAGGAAACTAAACATAAGCTTACCTGCGCAGCACTAGGCAAGTCGCTACAGTTGCCACTCTCAAGTTGGTAGGTGAAATTGAAATCATGTTGCTGTATAGGCGACCTAAACAATGTGCAACCATCTCTGATGAGTATGAAACCACTGTCACCAAGATTAATTGCTTGTATTCCCTGAAACAGGAGGCAGTGTAGAACTCATAATTAACAAAGAATAGCACATTAGCACTCATTATTTATGAAAAGCAACAAGGTATTTACTCAATTGATTTTGAGCTATGGAGATAAACAAGGTAAGGGATGCGTGTTATATCAACTAGGAACATATCGCTACAAGGAAAATATAGACCTAACTTTAGCAAATAAAAGCCCTGTTCACTTTATTTTCTGGTCCTTAGATAATCAAAAGGACACCTCATAAAAATTTGACTAAGGATGGTGGAGGACGAAGAGAACTTGATGTGCTTGGTACTTGGTAGTACAGAGGACATTATTCGTTTTCAATTTGTAGCAAGGACATTCAACTAGCCAACTAGGTACATAATTGTAACATAAAAAGGAGTTAAAGGAAGTAGTTCATTCACTATCCCCTAAACAAATTAACTTACAATCCTACCCTCGAATAAATAGAGAAACCATTTCCCATTAAACAAATTAAATTATAACAACAAATTATATCCATGGTTTAGCAGCATCCTTCCTTTCAAAATTTTGAAAGGCCTCGGCAGCAAAGCCAATAGCACCAGGGCAGGGACAAGAGTAGTAGCAATGAGCAGGGCAAAGCCACACCAAGTACACCAAGAGCAGTAGCAATGAAGCGAGCCGTGTATGATGATAATGGCTCAAAATGTCGCGTAATATGATTCTTTACCCATATCATACTAATAAGGGTGTTGAACTAGTCCAGGAAAAAGTACAAAACGTATCATTTAATGGAAAAGGAGTTACTGTGCCCATCTAGGTTGAAGCAGTCATAGTAATTAAGGCATCGCCATGGCGACATGGCGACAATGACAAGGTGGTGGCAAGGGCTAAGGCATCCCACCACCTTAGCTCCATGCCTTGCCACGCGGTCCGGCGCAGCGTGGCAGCGACTGCAGGAAAGGGCAGCAGCTGTGGGAAGGAAACCTTAAACTGGACTAGAGGGTGTAGTGCCATTCCTTTATGTTAGTGGACTAGTTGTTGGGCTAGGCCAACTAGTTGTTGGACTAGGCCAGCTTTAGTACACAATTATTGTTGGGCTAGACTTTAAATGTGCTATGTGCTATGTGCTGTTAGACTGGGTTTTAAAGAGCTAGTGCATTTTTTTCCATGTATTCTTTCATTTTGTAAGGCATTGCCTCACCTTATGCCTTAACGCTTAAAAGGAAAAAAGGTAGTTGGGTGCCTCGCCTTACCGCCTTAATAACTATGGTAGCAATAACTTTCCATATGTGCCAACTGCCAAGTAACAGTTATGGTTCTACTTAATTGGCATAGACATGCCAATTCTTACTAATATATCATTAAAAAAATTAAAACTACATAACAGAGTATTCTTGTTAACCTATCAACCAAGCTTTACTAGAATAGAACGTGGACGGAACACTAATTCAAACAAATCAAAGAAGCAAGACTAGAAAACTACGGCATCCACGCAAAGAACTTCAACATGATCTGTTATATAGCTGAGCTGTAATGTTCTTTACATGTATTAATTTTCTAAACATTCTGCCCTTAATATTTAGATAGCCTCAGTAATTTTTTAAAGAACAAACATATCGATGAGCCTTCAAAGAAAAACCAAGTACATCGCTTTACTAATCCCTATTATATAGGAAAAGTGGTCAAGTGTTAACTTCTCTTATAGGCTTATAGCTATATGCCAACGCCATAGGCAAGGAAGCAAATAATCATGTCACATATAAACATAAACAAGATTAGTAGCAAACCTGATCTGCTAAAGCAATGATGCATGCAGTTGATGAACCCTTCACTGTTGTGTTCCTATGGGCTTTTTCTAGTACCCTTGAAAGATTAATAGAATCTTTTGGCTCTTCCTGTATTGCCGTTACTGCATGAGACATAAGATCCCTAGCATATTGACCTGCATCAACACCATAGCCTGCCCAACCACCAACTCCATCAGCTATCCCTATGGCCTGCTCATCCCAGATAAAATGGGCATCCTCACCACCAGTTTCTTCCTTATCTGGATGTGGTAGATAACATGATCCTGAGACAAATTTTAAGGACCTATCCCTTAACTTATTCCTGAAACAGTGATACCAATGCCTTAGTAAATACATGTCCATTCATGAAAGATCATAATGATTTTCACATAAAATCATTTGCATCATAATTAGTTGATAGCAACCACATCACCCGAACTATTGAATGTTCAGAACTTCAGATGAGAGAAAAATAAGTACGGGAATGGGTCCAAAATTAAGTGCACAATTCTAACCATCTATAACTAACTTGGTTGAACTTTTATTTTTGACCCATAATGTAACTTCAGTGAAATAAACCAAAGCTACATGGTAATGTTTAGTAATTCCAATATAGAATAGTTCCTTTTCAATTGAAGATCTTATATCAAAAGGTTGATCTAACTATCAGTCTATCAGACATAATTTCATGTGCTATTCTTACCATTGTCACAGAAGAATAATGGCATGAATCTTGAAATATCCACTATCCAGGTATGGTTTAAACTTCAAAACAGCAAAAGACCCAGCTAGTATATTTCATACTGATATGAAAAAATGGGCATCTATGATGAACCTTGAGATTGTGCACAAGGCTCATATGCCAGAGGAAGGCATCTTTATCTCAGAAGTATCCAGGAAACTTTGATTCTACAACTAAGTCACATTGATCACCATTCTTGGATTCTAAGGGCTCCTTTGGAGCGCATGAATTTTACAGGATTTTCACAGGAATTAATTCAATTCATGCAAAAAACTTCCAAAAATCCTTCAGTTCAAAGGAGGCCTAAATACCCTCATCCAGCCCTCTATCAAAATTCTGGTAGAGTGCTTTTGCAACTTCCAATGTTTTGTGGACATGGACCCTACTGGGAGCAACGGTGGTGCAGCTATTATAATACCACAGTTGCTGCAGAATGAGGCAGTGACATGCAATGTCTATTGGTTGTTTCAGTTCCAATTCCAATCTGCCATTTTTTGTCAAGGAAGTAGTCATTGATGGTTTGAGTTAGATTGGACTGTTAGGTATAGCACATACGATTCATCTTAGGGTCCACCTAAAGTCAACCCTGTAAAACCTTGCTTGGGATATACACACTCCTGAACTGATCGTAGCCAAATCCACACCAACCTAATTTAGTTTTTGCCATTGAGCTCCCAACACAAAGCCTATAAATCAAGCAACAATTTGTCTTTTCCCTCCCAAAAGTTTCCCATTGGACCTCATGTATCTGCGTATGTCCATCCATCCCTCTTAGCTAGTCTCTAGAAACTCAAAATTCCTTCAGCTAAGCAGTAAACACAATATTATGCAAGATAGTTAGAGCATGTGAAACAACATTCACATCACTAGGAGATTACCGATTGACTCATCTCAAGCAAACTCAATTGACAGGGTTGTCGTACACAAAGCATATGAACCATGAAGCAGAAGAAAAAAGATAGAAATATGAACCTTCTTCAGAACATTTGCTTGCATTCATAAATCAAGACTAGGAGATACAGCAGAGCAGATTGTGCAATTCTGTTTTTTAAAAAACATTCTGACACTTAGGAGAATATGACTTTGGCAAGTCTGAACTGTACTCCTTGTCTCCTTTTTCTCTTTCAGCCATTTGGAAACACAAAAGCAGATTTCCACTAAAATAATTAGTTTTCCTGGATTAGTGAGAACTTTTACACAAGCTCAAGGCAAACAATCAAAATAAATGGTATAGCACAGATGATGAGAGGATTGTGATATATCAAGGCTCTGAGGGCATTCTCATGTTAACAAAGGAAAAGGGAAAAACCACCAATTGTACATTGGTTTAGATGAAATTGAGACTCCATCCAGGTATTAGTTGGAACTTTTTTAATTCTAATTCGGAATTTCTAGATCACAAAAATACTAATATTGAGACTCCCAACCAAATATAACTGGTTAAATATAAATTCAAATTCTGGAAAATAATCAAACCAAAAAACAGAACTGAAGATCCATGCCAAGCACAACTTGGCAATAATTACATTCAACTTTCAGAATTGTTAACTCACGTAAAGTAGTAAATTGGATTATGTTCAATATCAGAATCAAGCCAACAAAAGTTTTAAGTATTCTAAATGCATTTCGTGAAGATCCGCTAAAACTTCAAAAATGTCATATGCGCAAGTTCTTTTTCCAACACAAACTAGCATTTAGCCACGAAACAACAATACGGTGATTACCGAAACGAACAACTAGACGACAGATAGGAGGAGAAAAACATACTTATCTGAGGCGCATGCAGATTTCTCAGACTGCGGATCCCCCGCTTCGCCCGCAGCTCCGAAAGACGTCTCTTCCGACACTGCACCGGTTGCGAACGCGCGCGCGTTCCTTACGAACCGCTGCTCCACAAGAAGGGCCGGCCTGAACACGCTGCTCGCGGCGCACCGGAGCCACAACGACTTGCCGCCATCGTCCGGCCCTCCCCAGATCCCAAGGAACCCGCTTGCGTCCCTCCAAACGACGTCCCTGCCTTCTGCGGCTGTCCCCTGCGATCTGCGCTCCGTCGAGTGGGCCCCGCCAAGGCCAAGCAACACACCGGCGCACGCGGACCTTGGCGCGCCGGCGTCGGCCGCGCCTCCCCGCAACAGCCACGAAGCCGCACGCCGCAACGCGAGCGCCGTCGACATCTGTGTGATGCGCCCGGGACTGGGAGAGAATCTGGCGAGATCGGGAGGAGCAGGAGAACAAGGGGGAATGTAAACCCTAGGGTGCGGGAAAGCCGGAGAAGGGAAGATGGAGCGGAGCTTGATTTGTTTTTGCCGGTTGACACGGCTAAGTGCGCATATACAACTGAAAGGGATAAACGAGGTTTAGTAGTGCATGGCTAAAAAAAGACATATACACCTCCGTTCCAAAGTAAATGTATTTTAAGTTTATCGTCAAATAAATAAGTTAGTAAACCAATTTCCTTTCTACTTAGGATAGATAAGTTAGTAAACCAATTTCTTTTCTACTTAGGATGAGACGACAGATTTATGTAACGTATAAAGTTTAAATCTGGTTAACATGACAACACTTAACAGATTCACATGTATCCTAATAAATGTATTATAAGTTTTTATTGTCAAATAAATAAATTAGTAGAACTAATTTTCTTTCTACTTAGGGCAAAATGATGATATAAAACTCTAAGTTCAAATGTGAGTGACAAGATAACACATAGCAGATCCTCTTGGAAGCACATATGTCCTGTCACACGATATTTCTCGCAGCAAAGAAATTCATGACATCATGCTAGATCAAACCGACCACTATCAACCTTTACCTAGTCTCTAGCAGCAGGTGGGGGCTTGATGACGATGGTTACTAATTTTACTCAGCTTGTGCGTTGAAGGTTTTGGTAACCTTTAAATAGGTTAGTTTTCTTCCTGATATTCTTCTCATAAGAAGCAGCTAAGTTTCTTCAGTGATTGGTGTCTTGATGCTACTGTTCTTTGTTTACGAAGATATGAGCGGTGTTATGATTTGTGTGCTTCTCAAGTATGCAACGTTACGTGATGATTTAACCATTTTATAAGATATTATTATACTGAACTACTAGTTTTTGTTAGATTTCAGATACGTGCGTAGATTTAATTTCAAACACAAAGTTTCACGGTTTCGGAGGTTTACACTCCTTGCCTTTCTGGGCCGCTCTCTCGCGTCGAACCGTTCTGCTGGTGCGCTGCCTGCGCATGATTTACAGCCGCAGGCCCAAGTCCTCGACCTAAAAATCCATCCGACGGCCCAAAACGCTCACCCGCCAGACCAACGGCGAGATGCGCCAACCATTCCACCCGCCTCCTGCTATAAAATTCCCCCAAACCCTAATTCGCTAAAACCCTTGTGCGGTGTCTCCCTCCTGGTCTCCCGCAGCCGAAAGGGCAGAACCCTCCCTGCCGGCTACCTCCGCGCCTCGCTCTCTCCTCTCCTCTCCATCGTCGAATCGAATCGACCCGACCTAAGGTTTGCTGCGCTCTATGTTCTTGCTGCTCGATTCGACCCGAAGATTTGTCTTGGGTTTTGATCCGGGTTTGTTTGCGTCTGTGCCTGTGCTCGGGGTGAAGGTTTCTTCGCTTTGTTTGGGGACCGGTCGGAGATGCTGGTGCTGTTCGAGACGCCCGCGGGGTTCGCCCTCTTCAAGGTGCTCGATGAGGGCAAGCTCGACAAGGTCGAGGTGAGTCTTTCGCCGCCGCCTCTTCGTCTATTGGATTGCTTTTCTATGGGGTTGTTCAGTGGACTAACTGTCTAACTGTGCGACGCATTTATGTTATTGTTTTTTAGGATTTATGGAAGGAGTTCACGACGTCAGACACGGCGAGAAAGGTTTGCGCTTTTCTTCTTCAGAAGACGATTTTTCTTTCTTTTTCAATAACGTTAGTGCAGGATTTATCGCGTGTCATTTGAGTTAAATAAGCAAGGACCCATGGCTTCAGTAGGATGGTGAATCCACTTGTTCGACAGAGCGGATAATGCAGTATTTATCGTATGCCATTCGAGTAAAATAACTACTCAAATGAGCAAGGGCCTGGTCCCATGGCTTCCGTGGGATGGTCATACACATGTTCGACATAGTGGATCAACCTGACAGGATTGGAGACTTGTGACTTCAAAGCAAAGCGATTTTATGGAAGCTAGAAAATACCGACTAATTTGATGATGTTTTGCACCATATGACCATAGTTTTGTTTTAAACATATTATCTGTATGGTGGGAGAGAGGGAGAGAGAGAGTAATGGTTAGTTCAGTCTCCTATACAGCATCTCCTATACCACGTACTCTGGCAGTCTGACGCCTATAGAGTGACTTGGGAAATAAATTTGGGTCGACTTGCTGATGCATATCGAGTTTATGCACCTTGTGTAAAGAAAAAATGTGTACACAGAAGCCTAACCATGTTACTTCACTGGAAATTTGCAACAAGCCTCCATATCTGCATTGTAATGCTATTTATTTTATTCTACAAAGTCAACTTTCCTGACCAAACAACTTACAATTATTTAGGTGGTCGAGCTGAAGGCTTTCAACAAGTTTGAGAACACATCTGATGCCCTTTCTGCAGCAACCCTCATTATTGACAGCAAGCCTAGCAAGGGTTTGCGCAAGTTCTTGCAGAAGCATTGTGAGGGTGAAACATTAGCTGTTGCTGACTCTAAACTTGGAAATGCTATCAAAGAGAAGCTGGTTAGTTAGGTCTATTGGTTGCTTTGTTGCTATTGAACCACCAATCCTGCTAATAATTTGATGTGGTTTTGCAGAAAATTGACTGCCTTCATAATAGTGCTGTGATGGAGCTCATGAGAGGTTTAAGAAACCAGCTCACCGAGCTTATATCTGGTTTGGGTGCACAAGACCTTGGTCCGATGAGCCTTGGGTTGTCCCACAGCCTGTCTAGATATAAGCTGAAGTTCAGTCCTGAGAAGGTGAGTCTTAAAAAATTATGTTACCATTCCTTTTTATCAACCATGTTTATATGTGCTTCTTCCTGTATTGCCATATGGTTTGGCATCATTATCTTTTGTCAGTTTTTATGTTAAATTTCAACATGATCATGCTTATGTTATCCTTACATACTTTTCATTTGCAATTAATCAGTCCAACATCTCGTTGGTTATATAGTCGAGGTCTTTACAATTTTTTTGGGTAAATAACCCTACATGGCACGACAACTAAGGTGAGTGATATATTGTTGCTGGTTATACAGGTTGATACTATGATCATTCAGGCCATTGGCTTATTGGATGATCTTGACAAGGAGCTTAACACTTATGCCATGAGGGTTCGTGAATGGTATGGGTGGCACTTCCCAGAGCTCACTAAAATAGTAACCGATAACATTCAGTATGCAAAGGTTGTGAAGATGATGGGCGATCGAACTAATGCAGTCAACCTGGATTTCTCTGAGGTAAATTCTGGACATTACTAAATGTGATTGCCGTGAGTATGCACGAAACTGGTTGTTTAAGAAGCTATACTATTTTCAGATACTCTCAGATGATGAAATAGAAGCACAGTTAAAGGAGGCTGCAGTAATATCCATGGGAACGGAAGTTAGTGAACTTGACTTGCTAAATATCAGGGAACTGTGTGATCAAGTCTTGGCTCTTTCTGAGTACAGAGCCCAGCTGTTTGATTATCTGAGAAGCAGGATGAACACTATTGCACCAAATTTGACTGCACTTGTGGGTGAATTGGTTGGTGCTCGCCTTATTGCACATGGTGGCAGTTTGATAAATTTGGCCAAGCAGCCTGGCAGCACAATTCAGATACTTGGTGCAGAGAAGGTCAGTTACTATTTGTAATCCTGGAAAGATTAATTGTTTTTGTCTGCTTTATGCGAGATTGATTCTGGGTTGTTTGGGTTTTGTATCTCTAAATATGGGAAAATGATGTTTGATAAGTGGCTGGAAGTTTGCAATATTTCTTTTGTTTGACTTTTTTTTCTTCCTGTCTAGGTCTGAGAGATAAGCATGTTTCATGCCAACTCAATGCTGTTATATTTTCTTTCCTAATGATGATGTGGTTACATCCATTAATGTCTTGGTTGCAAGTAATTTGTTTATGTGATCTGTTAGAATTTGCCTTTTTCTTTAAAGAAAATTAACGCTGTACTCTCTCCAGGCTTTGTTCAGAGCTCTCAAGACAAAGCATGCTACACCGAAGTATGGTCTCATCTACCATGCATCCTTAATCGGCCAAGCAGCTCCAAAGCACAAGGGAAAAATTTCTCGTTCTCTTGCTGCAAAAACTGCTCTTGCCATCCGGTATGATGCTCTTGGTGATGGTGAAGACAACTCCATTGGTCTTGAGAGTCGAATCAAGGTATTTACTTTGTGGAAATAACTTTTATGTATCTATATTATTTTTTAATGCATTGAACTTACAAATGGACCATTTGGTGGATAGCTTGAGACACGGCTTCGGGTTCTTGAGGGTAAAGAACTTGGCAGATCTGCAGGTTCCACTAAGGGAAAACACAAGATAGAAGTCTATGAAAAGGACCGGAAGAAGGGTGCTGGGGCCTTAATCACTCCTGCTAAGGTAGGTAGTATCATGTTTTCTGTCTTGAGAACATTCCAATAGTGTATAGATGTTCTGTTATTTTTGTCCTGCACTTGAAAAAAATAGTTATTAAGACTATTGTGCTTTGTTATATACTTAATGTTTTGTCCAGTCATTGTGAATAATTCTTGTATATTTAGCTTAGCTTTCTAATGCTTAGGTCATCATCTGTTTTTTTTGTTGGTAGATACTTGTATGTGAGTTACTCAGAGTTCATCTTAACTTTTATGTTTTGCACTTGAATTTATCACAGACATACAATTCTTCTTCTGATCTGGTACTTGGACAATCCACTGAAGAAACACAAAAGAAGCCAGAAGGGGCTTCAAAGAAGAGGAAACATCATGAGGCGGAGCCTGCAGAGGAAACAACAGTTCAAGAGGATGATGACCAAGAGGAACGCAAGAAAAAGAAGAAAAAGAAGTCCAAGGAGAGCGAGGAGTCTCCTGTCGCCGGTGCTGATGATGGCAAGAAAAAGAAAAAGAAGTCTAAGGAGAGCGAGGAGTCTCCTGTGGCCGATGTTGATGGCGGCAAGAAGAAGAAAAAGAAGTCCAAGGAGAGTGAGGAGCCTCCTGTGGCCACAGCAGAAGGTAAGAAGGAGAAGAAAAAGAAGAAATCTAATTCACACGATGCTGAGGAGGTTGCAATGGAAACTGAAGAGTCCGGTAAGAAAGGTAAGAAGAAGAAAAAGCATACCGACGAATGAGGGATCCACAAGAGGACAAGTAATTTTGATATCGCGTTGAAGACTCTGTTCTGTAAGATGGAACATTACCTTCTATTCCATGCCAGTTAGCCATAGGTTAGGCGCCATGTGACATTATCTGCAGCTTCGAGCTGTATTCAACTGCCTGCTTCTGCTTGCTCATTCTATGTGAACTGAGTTTTTGGTCCTTTTTGCTGTCCATCTCGTTTATGCAATCCAATTAACTGGAAGTAATTCTTTTGCATGCTATGATCTGTGCAGTCGTCATCTGCTCTCGTTTATGCAATCCAATTAACTGGATGTAATTCTTTTTGCATGCTATGATCTGCGTTGTCTCCGCTCTCTATCCCATGAGGATTGTACAAGACAGCCTGCTCGTAGGCGGCGGTTTTTCGAATGTGATGTTTTTACAAGCCAAATCGTTAAATAGGCAATAGTGTTTTTTTGCTAGCAATCCTAGAATGGAGGAAGAGACAGGAGGCTTTCATCGCTAATCTTTTCACAGCATCCACACGTAACTTTGGATCCAAGTTGATCCGAGAGAACCTAGTTGGAGTTACTCTGGACTCTAATTCGAACTGTTGCAGCGTCGTTGTATTCAAATGCCCATACTATCTCATTCGAACTCGGTTCCAGACGTTCTTAGACTTGAAGAAAGCATTGTATAAGTTATGTTTTCCAACGCATTAAGCCTAATCTTCAAACTCTATCTGAATCAACTGCAATTATCAAAAGTATCCGTGTATGTTTATAGAAACAGTGCTGCGTCACCTCAACTTGGGCGAGCGGGCCTTGTTGATAGCAAGAGCACTTTTGTATAATCGCGCATTGCCATTGCATAAAAACTAAATTTTATCTACGGACAAACACTCCAAGATTTGAACAAAAATGGTCGAATGAGTCTTTAATAAACAAACAAACGCCATTGCATAAAAACTAAATTTTATCTACGAACAAACACTCCAAGATTTGAACAAAAATGGTCGAATGAGTCTTTAATAAACAAACAAACGCCTGTCTGATCCAAGCTTAGATGCTTTAGCATAACCGGGTGGTCTTTACTGCAGCAGATGGCAGACTGGTGGCATAGCCGCTGACATCTCGTTCGCTCCAATGGGCTGAATCATTCAGCGAGTACCAACATGGTCAGTGACATGCATTACTGGCCCTTGTCATTTGGGGGCAAAGACCTCCAGATTCCAGCTAAAAGGCTACCATACACCGAATGGCAGACACTGGAAACAGCACATGGAACGGCTGTGAGAGGATTGCCAAAATGTTTGCTCGCAAGAACTACACCCAGCACTGAATTCTGCAGACAAAAAAAATGCAAAATAAGGAGATAAGCTGAGGTATGAATGATAGTAGGAGTAGGGCACCCATTCCATATGTTGCGGCGAAAAATGATAGGACGGATATATATGCCGATATGGCTGTCTAGCAACAGACCCTAGAAGAAAAAATTGATTATATACCCTCTGTTTAGATGAAAAGTAAGAACTTACCCTCCTAGCCCACATGTCATTGATCTGAGTGGACCCCACATGTCATTGAGATGTGGAGAGTAAATCCTCAATTTTCATCTAAAAGGAGGATATATGATCAAATCTCCCGACATAAAATTGCTTCATGTATTACAAGCATCAGTTGCATTCGATCTCCACTGTGACATACGAAGTAAGTTTTAGGGAACTCTAAAAGGGAATGAGACTTTCAGTTTTTCTCTCAGGGTTATAGGAATATATACAATGTGAAAACAACCTACACTTGTTTATGCTAAATGGTGTAATCTGACAACAGGACAAAGTTAATATCAATCTAAATTGACCAATCGGGGAGGAAGATGAAAATGAGATGGGGAACTCTTGATGATCGTCTCTCCTATAAATGGATGTGGCCAAGAGATAAACAATGACAAGGAAAATTTCAATCTCTCTCTTTGTTTCTCGCCATGGCATCGAGGCAACGAGGTGCAGAGAGCCCTTGTCCTTCCACCGCTCATGGCTGCATGCTCTGTTCGACTCCCCACATCCTACTGGTCGAGGCCCATGAAAATCACATAGGATGGATTCAAGACTATACAACTATTTGACTAGAGATCACATTGTATCCGCTAAGCGAAATTGTGTAGCAACAGTCAAACTCCTCGATTATGGAAATCATCAGGTTGGCACACATGGCCGTTAAGGAGAATCTCTCTACGTTTTTTTTTAAGTAAAGAATCTCTCTACATTGTCAAGAGTATCGGTTAAGTAGTATCACCTAGCTTACAGCACGAAATTATGCATTGCGCCAGACTCTAGCAAGATAATGATGCTTTAAACACCCACTTGAACCTGACTCTGTATCTTTTTTGGAAAGAGGAGCAAGCATATTACGACTCATTGGTATTGGTGCTGAAATGTAAATGTAGGCAGACAACCTGTTAGGTTTATGACCAACCTTGTAGCTACCATATCTAAAGACAACAAGATAAAATATCTTATCTCTTATAAGAATATAAACAACCTCAACTTCTAAGTGTTGGTACACTGTTCTGTAGGTTTAACCCTGTAAATCAAGATAAAATGGCATAATAACTTTGGTTGTGACAAGCACTTCAATTGTTATTTTTATATTCTGAAATTCTCAAAAAATCAACCACTTCACTCAAATTTCCAAATCAAATAAGCATCTTGCTTTGACAGTCTTATGATGAGTTTTATTCCCCTGGTTTAAGTATATTAGCTTCTACATTAGGAAGACAAGGAACTGTAAAATGTTCTTGTAAACAGAAAGCAGCAATTACCTGCATGCCAACCTCTATAGAGATTGTTCGTGATGAAGAGATATCGATCCCAAGTGTTCTTGAAAGAACGTAGCCAAAGAAAAAGCCAGATGCATGCAGCCAACAAACAGACAGAACCACTTGTAGGCCAGATGACAGAATGGCTGAAGCATTCTGTGCAATAGCATTGCCACAAAGAACCGCTACTGTTGCTACGGCAATGAATGGCATCAAGGGAGAAACTAACTGAACTAAATAATTGCAGTACTGATTAAGTAGAGCACCAAGAAGGACAGGTGCTAGGACAACCTGCATTCATGTATATCCGACTTAGCCAGAAGGAAATTTAACAATATACAGTCAGATTGATTTCCAGCACCTGAGATGTTGACACAAACAATCCCATTGGATCTACTGCCACATATTGTCCAGCCAGTTTGGATGTCAGAAGAGGAGTTGTGAACTGCATCACGAAGCTAAATGAGTAAAAAAGAATATTTTTTGGAGCTGAGTTGAAAGATAAGAACAGATTTGAGAGCATTACCGCTGCAGCAAAAGTGCTTGCTGCTGTCATCAGTACTGAAAGGGCGACATTTCCCCTGCCACACAACTATGTTAGTTTTTTCTAAATTGTGTGAATTTTGATACTACTAAAAAGGTACACAAAGTTGCATTCTCATAGTTATACACATGTTTCTTTCCAACAATTTTTTGCGACACCAATTTGTCTATATTTTGTGTAGTTAACAATGATTCTTTCTAATAATTTCCTGCCATAGAAATTTGATGCAAATGTGATTTCATTGGAAATACATTTATGTCAAAACAGACAGTGAACTTCACTGCCTAACTCAATATACACCTGAAATTTATTAGTCAGCTATAAAACAAATTGTTTTGTTGACATTTCCATTTTCCACATCTTAGAGTTATCAAGCCAATAATCCAACCATATAGTTAGGATGCTAGGTACCACTTGACAGTAAAAATATTGGCATGCACAAGATTGTCCACTTAAAAGAATGCTACTGGCTGGTTGGCTGGTTGAAATTGTTTGCTACTTCCTCTGTCCCAAAATATAAGAACTTCTAGCTTTTTTGAGAGATTAAGAATGGAGCAAAAAGACTATGTTGTCCCTCATCAAATAAGGGCGGTTAGAGGAGTGGGAGAATGGTTGGGGGTAAGATTGGGTGAAAACTAAATAAGGGGTGGTTAGTGGGAGAAGTAGTACTCTAGAAGTTCTTGTATTTTGGGACAAATTTCAAATGCTAGAAGTTCTTAATTTTTGGGATGGAGGGAGTAAGTTTCATTTCAAAGATAATACTGAAAACCAAGCAAAACTATGTTGTAGCTGATCAGGTTTTGACTGAAATATCCATGATCCATCTATATACTTCTTGATCAGGAGTGTTGTAAAATCTGTCAGATGATGAAATATGGTTTATATAAGATAATTTCACTTCAAATTGTAAAAGCAATTTGTTAAAAACTTGCTCATTCGGCATGACCAGTTACAGCTGGTAACAGGACTGTCACTAGTATACTTCAAAAGTTCAAATGCTCCCTCACCTATATAAAATATGACATTCATATTCAATCAATTTCAAGCCCAACTAGCATCTCCATAGAGTGTTACAAGCTAACAGTCCAGCTTGTGAATTGGTTATTCCTGTCATCCTGTGCCAGGTCACTGACAATATTTCATGCACTCCAATGTCATAATCAACATGAAAAGTTCTAAACCAGATAACCCATTTTCTAACAAGGTTATGACTAAATGCAGATTGCTACATTATAAGCATGACATTTATGTTCTTTTATTATTACCTTGCTAGATATGTAACAATGTTGCTTGCTGTGCCTGCAGAGAGTATTTTCCTTTTTCAGTTTAAAAACTGGCATCAATCTAAATAAAAAAGAATAAAGTGTGTGCACACCTCCAGGGCAACAGGACACCAGTATCAACCCAGCAGCATAATGGGATGGTAAATTTAATAGCTTGCTGATAAAAAATCCTGACAGTGGCATCACCTGTACATAAATTACTCGCTCTGGGCTTTTGGAGACAAAAAAGAAACAGAAAACCACAAAAAGATGCAAAATCACAATGAATTATAAATGCTGATCCTAATCATCAGTCGTGTACTAACAAATAAGAATTTAATATGCCTTTTTTCTATATGCATAGCATGTCAGCTGAATGAAAATGACAATATTAATGAATATATAGGATGTTTGCCCACTGACTCAACAAAAAAATCATATGCCACTGGTAATAGGTAAGTCCAAAACTACCATTATTTTGGTTTTTTAAGGTGGAATTATTATTCCCAAAAATTTGGCCTTAAATAGGAGTTCATGGAGAGAAGCTATTCACAGGGCTGGCCCTGAGGGGGGCAGGCAGTGCAACCGCCCCGGGCCCCTGAAATTGAAGGCCCCAAAATTCCATAAGTATAGGCTATATGATCTATAGTCTATTATGTGATCTGTAGTTCAGTGAATAGCACATTGTTTTTTAAACTAATGGTCAAGAGTTCAATCCTTGGTGGAGTTCATTTTTTGGCATAATTTCTTCCTAAGATTAAATTATCATGCACTTTAAACAATATAATTTCTTTTAAAACTGTACATTTTAACTTTTTTAAAACTATATTTTTTAACATTTCAATATTTAATTCAACCTTTTATATTCTTAAATACTTATTATAAACATATTTTAATCTATAATCTACTTGCTCCATCCCACACATACTTTATTTTGAAATAAAGTTAATAAATTATTATATCAAAATAATTATTAACAAAAAGTAGTGTTTGTAAGTGATATATAAAGTATAAGTAAATATATTAATGAAATAAAGCTTTTTAATTTGTAAATAAGGATATATAAGAAGATTAAATATAAAATATTTTAAAACAAAGTTGATTAACTAAAAATAATTTTTTTGACGAAAGAGTTACCATTAATCATCATGTTGGAGTTCATAATTCAATGTTTATTTTTTTAGCAACAACACATTATTCTATATGATTGTTATTTTAGATGTATTTTAACCGTGTATCGGTAAGATTTTGTATATATATATATATAAATTTGACTACTATATTATTGTTATATCAGTGGGCCCCTAAATTTTATTTCGCCCCGGGCCTTCGAAATCTCAGGACCAGTCCTAGCTATTCATGTGCATGAACCTTAATTAATGGTTTCTGTTGGATTTCAACTCTAGTCTACCCTAACTTGCTTGGAATTGAAAAGCGTTGTTGTTGTTGTTAAGGTGGAATTATGATCACATGGCCTGTTGACTTTATGAAATGAAGCAGTCAGCAAGTTTGGGAACTGACCGAGTATTGAAGTACAAACCCAGCAACTAACTCCTTGGGCATCAATAGTGCAGTTCTCAGGTCATCTAGCGTCAATGTCATCCCCATTCCTGAACAAAAATAAATTCAACTATTTATCAATTACAAAATTTTAAATTCAACTAAATTGCATCTCCATGTACAAGAAAATTCAATGAACAACATTCTTCACTTTCTGCAAGAATAAAATTGACAATAGTGGAAAGAAAAATAATTCCCTCATCCTTGGCTGTCACGGATCAATCTATGGTATAATCCAAGGCCATCTCTGATATTTCAGGGGCCATGTGCTAAAAAATATATTGAAACCTTTTATGCATATGGATTAGAAGCTAACACTTCCATCTTTAATGTTAGAAACATCACAAATGAAATTGATTTACAAATGTAAGTTAAAAAAAGCACAATTCAAAGGAAGATTTGTAACAAGCAACAACAAGCCATAACACAGCATGTATACCACAGACACTATTAAGAGGCAAAGCATATTAGTTAGCTAGAGCCAAATTAATGATGCTTATGCACAAAGATAGAGAGAGTAATAAGTAAATAGCAACATAGCTCCATGCCTCCATATGTTGAGAACCAAGAGATACACAATAACTAGAACTAACAATAGCATAATTGAAACTTAACAGTGCTAAGTGCTAAGATAATTCATTAAGGTTAACCCTAAAGAGGGCTACATATATATACACAGTACATGGGCCTAATGGGTCTTACCCACACACTCCAACACCCCCCCGTAGTCTGAACTACCGGCGCAGCGGAGTTGCAAGACTGGAAGAACAAAGAAAGGTACATCGCTCACACAGGAGCCCCCCACAGACGCAACTAGCCA
>KE373157.1:103063-114382 GCA_000418225.1 Zizania latifolia | reverse complement strand
GATCTAGAGTGTCCATTTCAGGTAATTTTTCTAGTAACTGTCATTACCTGTTTAGTGTTTAATGTATTACATGATTTATCTATCTTAAACCTTTTTTAATCGCAGAGCAAATGGTTAGTTTTCTCTTTGAGTTTGGTTCTCCTACTATGCTCCTCAAAGGAGAGCTGCTTTTATTTTGTTGATGCTGGTGGGATGGAGCAAATCATTAATCTGCTTTGTTGGAAGACTCCAATATCACCTGCTACTACACTGCTTCTCTTAGGCATTGTTGAGCATGCTACTCGGCATGTTGTTGGATGCGAAGCTTTCTTGGGATGGTGGCCACGAAGTGATAACAACGATATACCTATTGGCACCAGTGTTGGCTATTGTTCTTTATTGAAGCTTATACTGGAAAAAGAAAGACATGATATTGCCTCTCTTGCTACATATGTTCTACA
Organism: Zizania latifolia; assembly: GCA_000418225.1. Taxonomy (NCBI): domain Eukaryota; kingdom Viridiplantae; phylum Streptophyta; class Magnoliopsida; order Poales; family Poaceae; genus Zizania; species Zizania latifolia. Next base: position 113,942 of record KE373157.1, on the reverse strand, counting down.
ACGCTTGCGTTTTTATGAGATATTATCGAGATATGAGGTTTGGATTTCTTTATACCTAACTTTCTGTTTTCTGTGTATTATGTATATTGTATGAAGCTTATAGTTGATTTGCAGTCTGCAGTGGTAAAGGTTGTTTCAGATCTGCCTTCTGAAGAACTTTCTACTGATGGAATTAAATTTCTTACTTCTGCAAGTATTGAACTAGCAGAACTGCTGGTAAGTTTCTAAACTGTCTTTCATGTGGCAAAATATTAATTACATACAGGGTATGTACCTTCTGTTATCCTCCTCGCACATGAAGTGGGCTAGCAGTAGTTTTGTACTGATATATGTTGATGCAGAAAGTGATAAATATGTGTGGACCTGTCGAAGATTGTTCACCGGTGGTTACTGCTGGAAAAATATCTAAAGTTGATCATTTGGAAGGTTTATTGTCATACAACTCAACGATTGGTCTTATAACTTCTTCCAAATACAGCTTCCTGCAGTTTGATGCTGATCCATACTCGCTATCTCTTATCCAGGTAATACTGTCCATACACACCATGCTTTTTATTATCTTTACATCTCGTGTTACCTTTATGCTCTGTGAATCTCGATAAACCTTATACAAGAGTGAGTTGGACATTGGACCATATACATTACCAGAGTTTCACTTTGGACTAGGTAACATTCCTTGCTGTTGCACTTTCAACCACCCCTCCCTCTCCATCTCTTCTTAAATTCCATCCGGAATCCACCTTGATCAACACCAGCATGATGGAGGCAAGGAGTATGATTAGGAGTCATGGTGCCTGCTGCATGTTCCAGTGCCATTGTGTCTGCTGTGTGTTCTGGTGCTGCATGCTGTGCTCTAGATATGAGCGACCACTATTTGGAGTACACCAGATTGGGTCACCATGGGCCACTGCGCCCCTTTGATGAGCCCAGCCACCATGCCAACGTACATTGAGCCCTGAATGGCTGAACCCAAATCTACTTGGAATCGTTGAAATCACCTGTCGGGTCCTCACTGCTGTCTTTGAGCATGCCATCGGACCAAGCTGCACCAGCCTCCATGCGCGCTGCAACACATGGCCCCACACTATGTGTTGCCTTGCTGATATTGATTCAGGAGGAGACCAGCCAGAGTCTCCGGAGAAGAGTGAGATGGAGAGGGAGGGTGCGATCTAAAACACAACAAAAAGGAATGTTACCAAGTCTAGAGTGAAAACATTCCCCAAGGAGTGGTCCAAACTCCATACTGAAGTTTTTGTAATAATATGTGGCCTCATGTGCACCCCATTCTTTATATAATGCTTGTTGTCAATCTGCAATTGCTGTTGTTGGAAATTAATTATAATTTATAAGTTTATAACTATTGTTTCTTTACATGATAGCATTGAGAGTAGCTAATTGTATATGAAATGACTGAATTACTTATTAGTATTTTGCCTACAAAAGGCCACCTGTGTTATGGCAGCGGTACTGTAGCAGTACCATTAGGTAAGAGTTTACCGTTCACAATAACAACATCTATTACCTAAATAATATGTTAGGTTATTAGGATAGAGATATAGTTATTTTGGCATTACATCTGTTAGTTAGGAAGATATAGGTTTAGCAAGGAATTAGAGATTAGGAAAATAGAGATTGTATTCTTAGCAAGTAGAGTTACACTATTCATAGCTACTGTTTATACAGTACTGTAGCAGTGGACCCCTCCTTATAAAAAGGGATCATGTATCTCTATTATAATTAAGTAATAAATATTTCTAAGTTAGCTCTAACTTGATCAGAGTCTCATGGCGTCCGGAACGAGCCTGGCGTCGATGAGAGCGATCTCACATTTATCCCTCCCTGGCCTTTGGACCCTTATCCTACCCATGAACCAACGTCCATAACAATCTGGTGTTTGTCATTACATAGGCTGGTATCTGGAACTAGGAAAATCTTTCTGTGGAATGTGCGGGTCTCTGGACAAGTTCTCCACAGACTGATACATAAGTATTTTGGATACTAGTTACTAACTTATATCCTCTTTTAAAAGCCACAAACAATGTTATTAAATCGGCTAGTTGACCCTAGTCGACATGGCTCTGACCAGACGATTAGTTGATGATCAGGTCGACTAGTCGACCCTAGTTGGTCCTAGTCATTTGTATAATCGTCCTGAATATACCAGGACCCATAGGGTATATTCCATATATATACCATATACTAATATACTAAATAGTATAAAGCAAGCATCAAGACTTTATTTCTGATCAGTTGGTCGCTTACCTGTGAGATGTGACTCCCTTGCGCACCGGCGGCTGAGGCGGGGAAGAGAGGCAGCAGCAGTAAGAGTGGAGGGTCCTGGCTGTAAGAGTGGAGGGGGTATAGGAGAGAAACCCTACTGGGCTTGGGCCAAAACACAACTAGCCCAGTGAGGCAGCAATCCTACCTTCTTGTCCAACACAACTAATCGGACGATTAGTCGTCGACTAATCAGACGACCACTTTTCTGGTTGCTCTAATCGAATAGAAGTGCCTAATCGAGTCCAGGGGACTGATTAGACCGATTAATCGCGATTAATCGGACAACTTGATAACACTGGCCACAAAGCAATAATACAATGAAATTCATAAATATTACTCCCTCCATTTCATAATATTGTAATCTAGGACCGGATTTGACATTTCATAATACAACGAATCTGGATAGTGCCACTGTGTAGTAGTAGCACTTCTTTTTTTATGTTTATGGAAAATTGTTCTCTTCCTCTACTCCTCTAGGTATTCATGCTGTTCCTCATTAACACTCTGTTATCAGTAGACCCTGAGACCTGAGTACGCTGGTTTCAGAAAGTGAGTTGTTCACTTGGGTATTCTTTCTAAAACAGGAAAGAGGTTTTTTCCCCTTGTCAGCAGCCTTACTTTCATCACCAGGACTGCGCTTGGCGAGTGGACCTGCTGCTGAAATTTTGTTGGAGATAGCATCATCAATTGAATCCATTATTCTCTCCCTTCTTTTTTGTCGTTCAGGTTTGATTGGCAGTTTCTTAAATTTGGAATTCTTTGCATTATGGTTTATTGGTTTTCCATACATTATGACGTGAACTCATCCTTATCTGTTCTCAGGGTTATCTTTCTTGCTTGGTCAGCCTGAAGCAACAGAGCTTATACTTCTGTCCCTTCAAGACGGCGAAGATATGAATAAAACAGAATGCATAACTCTTAGACAGGCCTTTGCTCTTCTATCAAAAGGATTCTTCTGCCGCCCGCAGGAAGTTGCAATGATCACAGAGCTACACCTTAAAGTGGTATGTACAAGCTCATTGTGAGCATGCAACTTTTTGTTCATTTCTTGTGCTGATAAAATATTTGACATACATCTGAATGTAGTAACCACTAGGATGTGAATATGGATAGAATGGTCTATCCGTCTATGTCAAAACATCAGATTTGGTCACAACGCAGAGTTGATTTCACATGAGAAAGTATTTATTTGCGTAGTTGTGCTCTAATCATTAGTTATATAGAGGCTTTACTGCATAGTTTACACCGTGCATTTTTTATGCATCTTGTTTCCACTCACTTTTATGCTTGTGTTTTACTTCAACTTTTTGTTGCAACTTATAATCATTAATTCCATCATTCTACCCATCATTTCGTTTATACTATCGATGCTATAACATCTACTTGTAATAATATTGTTTTACATATAATTGCTTTATGAACTATCTGTAAACAACTTATTAGACTGGAATTCTTCACTTCTCTTATTTCTATTGATGTTTGAATTATTGTGGTCTGTAGGGAAGTGCTGCCAATAGGCTCCTTGCAGTTTCTCCAAATTCTGATGAGCTTTTGTGGGTCCTTTGGGAACTGTGTGCTATTTCAAGGTCAGTGTTGAAGTCAGTGTGTGGTGACTGGTTAATAATACTCCCTCCATTCACTTTCATAAGGTGTATTTTGACTCTAGACAAATCTTCAAGATTAAACTTTAACCATTAATTGCTTGTAAAATATTTTTTTAGCGGGTACAAAATTAATATGGTGTGAAAGCACGTTAAAGCATGAATCTATTGGTATATTGTTTACACATCAATTAAGTTCACTAATAGTTGGTCAAAATCTTCGAGGCTTGACATTTTAGGAATCAAAATACACCTTATATAAGTGAACTGAGAGAGTATATTTTATATGTTCCCAATCTAAAACCCTACATATGTGCAAAATAATGGCTAAGGATCTGCTGCCAAACTTGATATTATCATTATTTTGATCCAATTCTTATATTTGGGCAAGTTTTGTATTACTGTTTCTGTAATCAAGAAAATTCTAAAACTGAACATTGTCTCAATATTGTAATTTTTAATTCACATTCTAACTCTTTCAATTGTCTGGTCAAATCTCTTTGATGTCAAGAAAAAAACAAAACTACGGTGACTGGTGAGTACTGTAATGTTGTTTGCATGCAGAAAGGTCACAGAGAAGCTGGTTTTCAGTATCTTCTTTTTATATGCTTTTCCATATATTCAGAGTTTTACAAAAAGTATATGTGATGCAGGTCTGATTCAGGTCGCCAAGCGTTATTAACTATAGGTTTCTTCCCTGAGGTGTGTGTTTTTGCTTACATCTGTAATTGTTTATGCAACTTATTTGAGTTGAGTGACATAAATATTCCTGTTGCAGGCAGTATCAGTTCTGTTGAGTTCTCTCTCTTTGTACAATGACCTTGATTCAATCACAACTAAAAATGGTTTGTACAATTGTTATATTCTTAGATATTTCATTTTTGAGATTTTGAATATAGCTTACATCTCCTTGTTGACTTAATTGATATCAGGAGGGTCTCCTTTGGGCCATGCCATCTTCCATTCAGCTGCGGAAATTCTTGAAGTTCTGGTTGCAGATTCAGCTGCCTCATCACTTAAATCATGGATTGGATTTGCTATTGATCTCCACAAGGCTTTGCATTCATCATCTCCAGGTTCAAATAGGAAAGATGCTCCAACAAGGTTACTTGAATGGATTGATGCTGGTGTTGTGTATCAGAGAAATGGTGCTGTTGGGCTTCTCCGTTATTCCGCTATTCTAGCTTTTGGTGGAGACGCTCATCTTTCTTCTGGAAATGTGCTTGTGTCAGATTCGATGGATGTTGAGAATGTAGTTGCAGGTTCAAATAATACTGCAGATGGTCAAGTCATTGATAATCTTCTTGGAAAGCTGATTGCGGATAAGTATTTTGATGGAGTTGCTTTGTGCAACACTTCTGTTGTTCAGTTAACAACAGCTTTCCGCATTTTGTCATTCATTTCGGATGATAAGGTAAGAAGCTCATTCTCATATATTACCCATTTATTCCTTCTTATTTGCAAAGAGTGCATGCCATCTGTTTTGCTGTTATAAAGGCTGTAACTTCGTCCCTTTTCGAAGAAGGCGCAATTAATGTTATATATGTAGTCCTGATGAACTGCAAGTCCATGCTTGAACGCTTGTCCAATAGTTATGGTAAGAACATAATGCTTTACATCTTTGAGCTATCATTCAAAATATATTATGCTAATAGTATGTATTTATGTTGTTAATAAAGTAAATTGAGCTTCATATGCTATTTCTGTGCTAAAGCTAATCCCAGAATTCTTCTTCTTTAAGATTACCTTGTTGATGAAGGCGCTGAACTCAGTTCTACTACGGAATTGCTTCTAGACCGAACTCATGAACAAGCTCTCGTTGATCTCATGATTCCTTCCCTTGTCTTGCTGATAAATCTTCTTCATATATTAAATGTAAGATGTTAGTTTTTATTCTTTGTGATGTGGATTATTTGAATATGCTTCTGTGTAGTAATCATGTTACTGCTTCCACCTACTAATTCCGTATCCTTGGATTTATTTATTTATATTTGAAGGACACAAAGCAACAGTATCGCAACAAAAAGCTTCTTAATGCTCTTCTGCAGTTACACAGAGAAGTCAGGTAGGTCATGGATATAGCCCTTTTTCCTCCCCTCCCTTTGCTCATATACACATTCACAATTATGTTTTTTTCAGCCCAAGACTAGCAGCATGTGCTGCAGATTTGTCCTTCATGTTTCCTAGTTTTGCTGTCAGTTTTGGGGTTGTTTGCCATCTTGTTACATCAGCACTTGCTTGTTGGCCATTGTATAATTGGGCTCCTGGTCTGTTCCATTGCCTTCTTGAAAATATTGAGGCTACTAACGCAGCAGTACCATTAGGTCCAAAGGATGCTTGCAGTCTCCTTTGCCTTCTGGTAAGTCTTTTACTTACTGTTAGCCCTGTACAATTGTATTTTTTCTTGTTCTAACAGGCTTTCTCTGCATTTGAAGGGTGACCTTTTCCCAAACGAAGGCATATGGCTGTGGAAAGTGGAAGTTCCTTCTCTGAGTGCTATTAGATCTTTGAGTACTGGTACAGTTTTAGGTTGTCAAGTTGAAAAACATGTGAACTGGTATCTTCATCCTGAGCATGTAGCCGTACTACTTGTAAGGTTGATGCCACAACTTGATCGACTTGCATGTGTCATTAACAATTTTGCTACGTCGGTATGTCCTGGCTTTCAATTTTTTCTGTTGTGTTTCTCACTCATAAGTAAATAACTTTCAACTTCAGTAAACACCTATGTTGACAACTGTGTCACAGGCCTTGATGGTGATACAAGACATGCTTCGTATCTTCGTCATCCGTGTTGCCTCTGAAAAGATTGAGTGTGCTGTTGTTCTTCTTCGACCAATCTTTATTTGGTTAAACAACAAAGTTGATGAAACTTCACTGTCAGAGAGAGAGATCTTCAAGGTAATGCAAAGTTATTATGTCAGCTCCCCCCTCCCTTCTAGTGAGCTCCGCAGCCATGTTGACTGTTTAATGCTGACCTTTAGAAAATATTTTCTGATTTTTTTGCTGCCATGATAAAGAGATTTCCTTTCCTAATTACATAGAAACAAAAATGCTTACCTTGATTGTGCCAATTGCCGTTGAAAATCCTGTTGGTAACCTTAATTTCCATGTGAGAAATTCTATCACTCTAGTTGACCATTTTTAGGGAAATGGTTTCCTCTATTTGGTTACTGGTTAGTATTGTTAGAACCATCCGGGTTGCAAGTCAGTGTTGATCCCAACAGGTTCTGTTGCATTCTAAGTTCACAACATATATGCAGGGCTATTAATTCATTAATTGTAACAAATTTGAAGGCCTTCTGATTTCTGCTAGAAGTTGCTGTTTTGTGTTCAATTTATGTGAACTTGCAGTGCTTGGTTTGTTCTGGAAAACTGTCTTGTTTCCTTTCATTCAAATTTTTTCAGAGTTTATGTGTCCCAACATATTAATTGGATAGTTCCATCTATGCTGGCCACATGCAGACTGGATGTGGATTGGTCCTGGAAGCCTAGTTTGTTTGTTTCAGGGATTTGAACTCTGTATGGGTTATTTTGCATGTCATGTAATTTCTCGATGTTAATTATTTACACCCACATCCACATCATTGGTGAATTTCCATGTTTTGGATTTGTTTTGCAGCAAAACAGGAGATTGAAATGTCTTATAAGGTTACATTTGAAAATCAAACATAAAAAATACACTACAGAAACATAACTATTGAATTTCTATGCAATTTTATTTCCAGGTTGAATTGAATTGCATGTTTGGTACAGACTGACTGGAAGTAATCATTCTAGTATGGAATTTCAGAACAGTAGTTTGTTTGCATGCTGGTTGAAATAACAGAAGCATGCAACATTTGATTTCACCCCCAAATTTAGTCCTCTTCATTTATGCCAGCGTTCAGTATTACCAATCAGTTGCTTAGTGTGTTGTTTCAGGTTCATCAATTGCTTCAATTTATTGCGGAACTGTCTGAGCATCCAAATGGCAAGGTGAGAGGCTCTCTGCTATTCATTGATCTTGGGCTTTTCTTTTCTCTTTCTCATCTCATTTTCTCGTTATTTAGGCATTGCTCTGGAAAATGGGAGTCACAAGGATACTTAGAAAGTTATTACAACATTGCAGCAATATGTGTTACATGGAGGACAACATGGTTTCTGAGAAAGGGGTCTACTCAAATGATCTCCTTATGCTAAAATGGAAAATTCCTTTGTTCAGATCTCTTGCATCTGTCTTTAGTACCCAGCCATCTAGTAAAGAGACGACCACTATTGAAGAGTAAACACAAAATGTGCCATTGTTTATTTTTATATGTATCTCACACTTCACATGTTGAAACTAATTATTTTCATTGAAAGTAGGCTCTGGAACGAGAACGTCTGTATCGAAGAGTGCTCTTCTATCATGTATCACCTCTTGATGTTATGCCAGGTAAGGTTTCTTTTGTTCTGTCGAGAATAAATTTGTGCTTGTGCAATATGGTGTTGAATGTTTATTGAATCAGTAATTTACTTTAATACTTTTCATTTCTTTATTTGATTGTTTAATTTCCAAGCTTGTGCATTGAAGCCAGGATGTGTAGGCCAATGTTTTGTTGTGGTTTCTTCAGTTTTCATGCCCCAAATGATTCTAACAGAGCTCTTATTCCCAACTTCCCATCAAACAGTTGATTTCATGTATCTCCAGCAGTCATCAGCAAAATTACCATGCTCTATTTTTATTGATTAATAGTCATATAAAAAGGACAGCTATTATGTTTTGTTACTTGACTACTTCCAGAGTCTAATATTCTCCTTCAATCCATTGGCATCTACTTTGCACACCCAAGATTCATGGGAAATTTGGTGTTATGTGGCTGCCACATCATCCAATTTTGCCATGTTTACTGCATCATCAGAATGTCACCACATGTTAGCTCCATATGTGGGGTTGCTACATGCTTGCTTATATGGAAAAATTGATGACAGGGCAGCTACATTGTTTAAAAACTGCACATGAAAAACAGATTTGGATGTGCTTTTGCACAGGTTTAGATAGCTATGGGATGTAAAATGAACAATTTTGGAATTGAGGGTGAAAATGAGTCTCTTGATAGAGTTGAGGGTAGGAATGGTAACGGGTAAAATACCCATGGGTACTGCGTGGCCATACCCGTACCTAACTAAAGAAACCCATATCCGTGCCCATACTCGTGCCCATACCAGCTCACGGGTATGAATTCTTCCTCATACTTGTACCCACACAAGTATTTGATACCCGACGGGTACCCATACCCGACAGGAGTGGGATTAGGGCCGGCGGCGCTGTGTGGCGAGAGGGAGGGGGTCGGCGGCGCCGCGCGCTGGAGCGAGAGAAGGTAGGTGGCGGCACGCAACATGAGAGGAAGGGGGTGGCAGCGCCACGTGGCGGGAGAGGGAGGGGGCTGATGGCGCCATGCAGCGGGAGAGGGAGGGGGCAGGGGGCCGGTGGCGGCGCGCGCGGGAGAGGGTGGGGGCCGGCGGTGGCGCTTTCGGGAGTGGGATGAGGCAGGCGGCGGCGCACACTGAAGCGGGAGTAGGCGGGCGGCAGCGTGCGCGGGTGAGGGAAATGGGAGAGAGGAATGGAATTGAGGGGTATTAGGGTTTGCGTTGGGCTATTGCTAGTTTTGGGCTTTTGGCATTTTGGCCCAACTAAAATATTCGGGTATGCGGGTAAACGAATATTGGTACTACTTTTCCATGTCCATACCCGCATACCTGGCATGTATGATTTTTCTTCATTTATATACCTGTGGGTACCAAATTTTCCCTATACCAATCCTCTAATAGAGTAATTACCCACAGGTAAACGGGTATCAGGTACCATTGACATCTCTAGTTGAGGGATTTAAAATTTTTAAAGTGGACTCCTTTTTGAAAATATACAGTAACTGACAGTTTGGTCTGACATATCGATGACTGCAACTTTTTAATTACATTTATGATGCTGGATTCACTCAGTGGTTTTGGAATTTATAAGAAACACTTCTTGGGGCTCTTGACTTTTGTACTCACCATTCAGTTCAGGTGAAAGTGAAACACTAAAGGATTAGCTAAATCCAAAATAACTGCTCATAGACACAGGGAAGAGCTGAGGGTGTCAATATATAACATTATAACAATAGCAGGGTAGGCAATGTTTTCCATTTCCCCTCTTTCTGGGCAAATTCTGATCCCTCTTGGATTTGTCCTAAGTCATACATGAAAACATTTTAAGATCCTTGAGCACTACAGTCCACTGGAATCCTATTATAAGATACATTAATGCCAAAAATTGCAGTAATTTCTGAAATATGATTTTTGATGGTAAATCCTTAAGATGATAAATCTTGCTAGAAGTTTATTCTTATACTGTGGTGCCAACTGTTTATACTTTTAATTCGAAATTCTTATATATATGTTTCTTTGGTTATTATGACACTTATCATGCGGCAATATGATATGCTAGGTTTTGCCAGTTGGACAGGAAATGTTTGCATGTTCTCTGACATTCAAGGAGGTTGCTTCTTCCGATATCTGTAGAGGGGCAGTGACTTTAATATTTTCACAAATCCAAACTTCTAACAAAGATGATCAGGAAAAAAATGCGTGTGATACCTGTCATGACTCGTCAAAGGTGGATAATTGGTGGGGCTTTTCCCCTTTGTTGAAGTGTTGGAAGAGGCTCCTGAAATACATTTGTGCTAACGAACCAACATATTATTTGGTAGAAATAGTTTATTCCCTGACATTAGGTGCTATTGCCCTCAGCCAATATGGTGAAAAGTAAGCATCCTTTCTCTTGCTTTTGAATATATCAGTACTCAGTTTTAACCTATAATCAATTGTATGTGCATTCATGATGTGCATTCAATCTTATTTAAGGGTTACCATTTCTTGACTGCTTCAATGTTCATCGCATGCTAACTTAGGTACAAATGCTGATGTTTGTTTTGTTAAGATCGTTACATGCTTATGGGTATATTTAACTCAAAAATCCATTTTAGACATGTTGG
>KE373157.1:64135-97097 GCA_000418225.1 Zizania latifolia | reverse complement strand
AGCACACAGAAAAGTATCAGCTTTAGTGATTTGGAGGTTGGTTGAGGAACTGAGAAAAATCTAGGGTAAATCTCAACTCACTGCTTCCTCACTTCCTCCTCGGTTTATTGGAGCGCCTCCGATCACGACGCGTTAGACCGGAGGCGATTGCCTAAGTGCGAATGTTCTGAGTTGTCTCCTTAATCACACAATTAATGGGCCTAATCAAGATTAACCACTAACAAATAAACTTGACATCAACAACCTTCATCCCCGCAGGCCTTCCCAAATCCCAATCCTTCCGAATCCCCCCTCCCCCACCTGACTGCGGCCGCCGCCGTTGATCGTCGGCTCCGCCCCACTTTCCCCGCGTCTGTCCTATACCTTTCTCCGGCTCCAAAACGCCAACGCCTCCTCTTCCTCCGTCGGACGCCGCCTCCCTCGTCGGACTCTGTTGGCTCTTTCTGCTCGCTTGTACTCCTCGACCCCCGACGCCGCCGTCGTCCAGTTAACCACCTCGCCGTTGACGTCAGTTCTCCGCTGCCGCCGCCGCCGTCGCCGTCGTCCAGTTCCCCGCCTCGCCGCCGCCGCCCAGTTCCCCACCCGCCTAGTTCCTATTTTTGCGGCCGCTGCAGATCCCGTTTCCGCCGCCGCCTCCTCTGGACTGCCTCTACTCGGGCTCCACCATGCCGCGCCTCCCTCTGCTCTGACCGGACAGGCTGGTCCAGAAGCTGGAGCGCCAAACGGGCGAGCCTCTCCACTCTGCAGCTTCCCTAGGAAGTAGTTTTACCAACACAGCTTGCTAGAAGCCAGTTTCTGCACAATCTGTAGCTGTGCCTAAGAGGGTAATCTCCAGCTCTTCAAACAGGGCCTTAGGATGTCCAGGAAGAGGAATTAATTGCCCATCAGCTTCTGGAGGATTGACGAATGGATGAAGAGGCAAATGGCATGGATAACTCCGCACTACACCGGCTCAGAGAGCTACAACGTGGTAATCTTCTTTCCCGATATTATTAGTTGCCACATTTACTGTTCAAGTTGCTTTCCTCAGCTCGTATGCTAGTGTCAGTCTTGCTTCTTGGTGAATTGTCTATGCAATATGCATGCCAGAGTACTTTGATGTTGTAGTTGTAAAATTTCAAAAAAATTTCTTGAAAGGGTATATTTTGTTGAGAATATTATGTGATGTGTTGGTATTCTATCTGGGATTTTGTAGGTCTTCTCTAATTTATTAATAGTCAGTGAGGGAGAGAATTGCAATTAGGAATGCATTACGGTAGATGGTTGTTAATTCAGAGGGCGGTTAAGTTATGATGCTCAATGTTACTCATCACAGAGGAGTTCGATTATGTGTGCTGCATTGCAGCCTTGCTTGTTATAGTTAAGGAATTGTACTACACATGTTGGTGCTGATAGTTAGGGAGTCCTGTTGCGTGTGCCATATCACTTAATGGTTTATGGAGTGCTGGTGATAGTCTGATAGATATGTGAACTATGGTCTATGAAACTACGCAATAAAGTAAACAATAAAAACAGTGGAGCCTAAAATGATCCTTGGTAGGGATAGTTAGATATATCATCTGGAAATGCCTCTTACATAAATTTGATTGATATATTCTAGGTAATATTTGTCCTTCAACCTTGTGGCTTCCTTTCAAGAGACACTTGTATCAGTATAGGTGAATGGCATGTTTGGTTGATGATGCTGTTTGTTTTCCTTAGCCTTGTGGACATCTCAAAGTTTTATATTGTTGTTCCTCACATAACATACCAGGCAATTCAATGTCCTCAGTCCTCACTAATGAGATCACTAGCTAACCATACCTGATGTGTACATGCCATCATGAAATCCTAGGGTAGAAAAAAACACTGCTGGTTGGTACAATCCATTTGGGTAAATGAACAATGTCTTACATTCTGTTTCCAATTGATACCGTTTTACAAAGATTCAAAGAAAACTCTATTAAGTGATGTAAAACACCAATTCCATCACTTCCTATTCCATCCCTTTCTTTTGTATGCTTCTCTGCCTTCTCAGCATCTAACTTCAGGTTACTGTTGCACCAGTTAATGTGAAAAATCATGTCAAAAAATTTAAGTGCGAAAATAAGCATAAATTGGAAAATGAAACATCTACTTTATTTTATATGCAGTGCATGTACTTTGTTTTATGAATTGTCCACTGTCCTAATGCAATCGCTTGCATATGCTAACTTCTTTATATTTCTTAAACAGAAAGAGATGAAAAGCATAATGCTTTGGAAGTATTGATCCGCCGTGTTGAAGGGCTGCAATATGGTAAATTCTTATTTGAAATTTATACAAGAATTCCCTGTTCTACCAAAATGAAGCTTCCTTTACTGCAAGAATATCGAGGTTATTCGACGCAGGTTTACTACTTGGCAATGCATTTCCATTGTATGATTATTATTGGTACAACTTGAAATATCAATTACCATTGATACACTGGTTGAAAGATTCAAAGATGCTCTTACTGTTATTTTTTATGATCAGTTAAAATTTCTCGGTCACACTGTTCTTACCATTTTCCTGTCGTGTACTAGTGTTCCTTGTGCTTAGCTGTTAACCATCTTATTTCCTTTTTCATCTTGATCTATCTGATCGTTTTTCTAAATATCATATTGCCAATGTTCCATACATGACACTAATGCTACAATTTCTAACCACGTTGCTTCTAGCAGTGCACTTCATCATGGGATCTTATCTTGACAAATCAATTTGTATTTGTTAATAAGAATCACAATGTCCTATGGTACTTTGTTGGCTGATGGTATGATTCTGAGCATTCTTATGCCAGATCAGCTAGTTTGCTATTTAGTCGAATTGCAAAAGTGGCGAAGGTCGAAGCACGCAGTTTCATATTTGACCTTTTCCTCCCTTAAGTATTAACACATGCTATTAATACTTATGGACAATTAAAATATCAGTTGCATTTGTTGATTCATCTAGAGTTGGATGAAAAAGCAGACCTGGTCGAAGTTTTATCCTGTCGAGTTGAAGAACTCCAGCGAGGTACTCACATCTTTGACATACATGATTATCATTCATTCATTAATTGATTGGTCAATCCTACCAAACTGCCTTTTTCCCCATGTTGATCAATGTAGTTTCAACTTCTCATTAGGCAAATTCTCCACATGTCTTTCTCTGCACAGGTAGCTCTATTCAGCGAGAGCCTGACTAGTACCAATAACTATTAATTACTACAAAAAAGGATGGCAGGCAGTTTGTCTGCTGGACTGGAGTTATCTATTTCTGTTTTAGACTATTATTTTCTCATATATTTCAGTAGATGAAAATATTTGAATGATGCACTAATTTTAGTTTCTAGAATAAAAATAAATATTGTCCTATAATCATTTTTTTTCTCAAATACGCAGGATTGTCCTATAATCATTAAATTGAACTATTTTAACTTTGACAAGAATGTATGCATATCTAGATTGGTCATATGAAATGATGAGTTAATTTGTTCCAAAGAAAAATTTCATATTAATATAATTTATGTTAGGTTTTAGCAGACAGAGTAAGACTATTCTACACCCACACATACAATAACCCACTTCTCTCCCCTGCTGTGTGGCCTCCATGCACCCACCATAATGTATGAGCTTCTTCCCCCACGGTATGATGGTTAAGCACTTAAGTCCCCACGTGACTCATATCTGCACATGATGCCCCACTGTTTTCTGCACTCCACACCTTAGGCACTAACACTGTTCCCAACCTTCTCAGCATGCCATGTATCATTGTGTCTCTCTCTGAACACCATGTGTAGCTGCACCTACTTAGACCATCTGTTTTGATTTGTCGGATGCTTGACACATATGGTAGGAAACAAAAGTAAAAGTAAACAAAGCACAAAGACTATTTGAGGATATGCCAAGGATGGCCAAGCAGGGTGATGGTATCCTTGGTGTGGCCCTGATGGCACCACAAGGTGTAGTGGTGTTGCTGCAGCCTGCTGTAGTACTACTGCATCATCCCATTGTGCCATCAACCCTGGATGTGCCGTGGACTCAGCCTCCCCCATCTTCAACCCTGGCTCTGTTGAGACTCAACCCTTAGGGGAGGCCATTTCCACCATCATCAATGAGATGAGTGTGGACCTGGCCAAACATGAGGCCTCGCTGCAAGCAAAGTGCACAACTAAGGAGAAGGAATCTACTGAGTCGGTTACGGTGGAGTGATCATGATAAGCACCACGGTTGTGGTGAGTTTGTTAGCCCGATCTTTCTGTGAGTGATGATAAATACGATTTGGTGGAGAAGACGTTGATGATCCGACTATAACCGTACAAGACGTTGTGTTGCATCTTAGCGATCGATACACCCACTCCTGTGAATGGAACATTAACATCTGTTTTCAGAAAGCTGCTCATTTGGACTTGTTGTTTAATAAACAGTTATTTGTTTTGTTCTATTTTATTGTGATATAGACATATGGGCTTATTAATAGACTTGGTTTGGCAGAACGAGATGAGCTGAGGAAAGATATTGAGCAATTATGTATGCAACAAGCTGGGCCTGGCTACGTTTCTGTAGCTACTCGAATGCTTTCTCAGAGGTGCTTCCAAATCTTCTGTTTGTGTTCCACTGTTGTTTACAGTAGCATAAATAAAGCAATATGTTTATTCTAACTGTTCAGGACAGCTGCTTTAGAGTTGGATATTGAAAATCTTCAGAAGAAGTTAGGTGGGTGTTTAAGAGAAAACCAAAATTTGCAAGAGGAGCTTGCTGAGGCTTATCGAGTTAAGGTGTGTTCCTTACCCTCAGTCCCCTTTTCTCTCTATACTATTGTTTATATCCACCCTTTCTTTTATTCTGTGTTTCATGCTTTGGTTGTTTAAATTTCAGAGTCAGCTTTCCGAATTACATGGGACTGAGCTATCAAAGGTCTCTTACTTTGACTTATAGATCTGGCTGTTCTGTTTTTTTTTTCTAGAATGTGTTTGTTTTTGGTATATATGAAAATTGTTTGGTGGCATGCTATTTTGTTCTTGTGCTCCATTGTCTGGAGGTAAGCAGTATAGTGAATAACTATAGTGCATGTTAGACTTAAACAAAGGTTCAACTTCCAAGTTTAAGTCACATTCCTAAAGCGAGTACATATATTAAGACTATATCTGTTGGGTGTTATTTTTCAAAATGATCAAGATAACAATATGCATATTTATAGTGCATATTCATAACTGCTATGCATTCGCTTAGAATCCGTGGCAAAGCATGGGTATTTGGCTAGTAGTAACTTAAAGCTGAGTAAACTATCAGATATCCCAATGGATCCCTATACAAAAATCTGTGGATTATGAGGATTACCCTCCTTTTTTGATATAGCAAATCTTCGAAATCCAATATTAGTTCTACATCAAAATTTTCTGCGTGACAATTAAACAAAATTTGAAGTCTGCAGACAATGTTTACATATTCAAGGTTTTATTTGGTCTCCATTACTTAAGGAAATACACTAAATCTTCAATCTTCTGAAGTTCTTTGGACATGTATTCATGCTTAACATTGAGGTGACATTCTTTTCTAAAACAACAATGCAGAACAAGGATCTAGAGAAGCAAGTAAGGTTTTTCCAGAGCAGCGTCGCTCAAGCATTTTCTGAACGAGACAATTCATTAATGAAGGTTTTTTTATTGTGTTTACTTGCAAAGTCTAGTTCTGCATCAGGAAAGTTAATGTTGTATAAATGACTTCTTATCTTTGTTGCAATTTGCACATTATTCTGTTGAAATTGATAGTGCGAGAAAGCAAAGGAGCAAGAAGAAGCAGTTTTAAAAAAGTTTGCTGACTTCGAGGAAAGGTACCGTAATTTCCTATTCAAATTGTTTTATAGATACATTAGATTTATTTGTGTTTTTACCAGGAAATTTTAGGGGATATTTATTTGTGTTTCTCTATTGGCATGTTCTAGAAATGCTTTGCTTTCATACTGGCTGATGGAATTGATAGGATAGTGAAGTTTTGATGTGTTATTTTACCAACTACCAAGTCCTCCATAGGAAGAATGTAGATAAATTAATTGGTATCAATAGGTGATATGCTACGCTAGACATACAGCCACTGGCACATGGCACCAGGCCTGCCATCCATGGCAGCCCTCGAGGCTTGGTAGATAAGCCACCTACGTACCTAATTGATTGATTCCTGACTTGCTAATTTGTTTCCCTTCCATAAATTTGGGATGTTTGGTCGTGGGCCTCTCCTACATAAGGACTTGGCTATTGATGAATCAAGCAAGGAAGAAAATACTAAAACTCTAACCACCCCCTCTCTTCTTATGCCTCGACTATTCTCTCAGTTCTACTCACAACCCATTAGGCGTGCCTTGTGACAATAGGGTTCTAAAATCATTGCCACTGGCCCATAACTAATACTCTTTTTGTGGTTTCTTTTCTTTTTCTGTTTATTATTTGTAAACTTTATAACAATGATGCCTGACACATCAACATCCTTTAAAGTATACCGATACAGTTTTTAGTTGTAAAACAATACCATCTGTGACTGCAGTAATCTAAAGGTCTAAATGATGCATTTCAAGGTTGTGAAAAAGTCCTTGTGTCTAGTCTTGTTTAAGTATGGACAGTTCTGTATCTTTTAGTCTTATCATTTTTGCTCTGCTTTTGTTAGTCCCTAAACATATTTCTGCTTATTTCTTTTATTTTTAGTATATTTCATGCCTGCTTTCCTTTTACATTGTCTTGT
The DNA here is from genome assembly GCA_000418225.1 of Zizania latifolia. Lineage (NCBI taxonomy): Eukaryota > Viridiplantae > Streptophyta > Magnoliopsida > Poales > Poaceae > Zizania > Zizania latifolia. Next base: position 90,384 of record KE373157.1, on the reverse strand, counting down.
CTATAAAAATTTCAGCAATGAGAAGTAGAATGGTAATTTGATATTTTTAAAAGCCTTTTCCGTTGTCCTAAACTTGACTGCACATGTTTCTGACAAGTGCAAAGTGTCATAATGAATACTTGTTGGCAGAACAAGAGAATATCAATGTGCAATTGATGATCAGAAACGGTTAAACGATGCAATGCAAATGGAGCTGATGGAGCTTAAAGCGCAGACTGAATATTCCATGCAAGTAAGTAATATTTTTTCATTACATTGCCATTACTACAAGCAAGGAAACTGTGCAATGCAAGGATAATTAAGGTTCAAAATCTCAGCAGTAACCTTGGTTTTGATTTTTAAAAGACAACTTGTTCGGTAAGACTACCGATGCGGTGGTGGGTACCAAGATTCTGGCAAAACTGGTATTCAGAATGTTGAGGACAACTGAATGGCTGATATGTACCCAACCTAAAATCCAAGCAGAAACTATGCCATCAGCCCATCATATGCCTGACCGAACAACTTGGTCCGTGCCATCCACCATCAACCCATTCAGGCAAACCATCCCATACAGTTTCATTTCAACATCATTCACCAACCAAGCATACCCAGTAATGTGTTGCTCTGTCCACATTGTATTATAACTTCTTCTTTTAAATGTGGGATTTAAATATTCTGGCTTTTTTTATTTCCAACCTTCTATACTGTAAATTGATCCAAGCATGACTATTATACTATGAAATAATCTCGATGGACTCCTGAGTTGAAAAATATAAAATAAAATCATTCAACTAGTGCATTTCTTTCTGATATCAGTGGTTGTTTATACTCTCATATACCTCGACAATGTATATACTGTTTAAAATTCAAGAAGACTTCTAGTACTCTATGGGACTTCCTGACTAGGGTGCTCCAAACCAACCAATACATATGCAGATGTGCATTAAAATTCTGAAAACAATTAGCAGCGTAAAGTAAGGTGCAATCCATCACTCCAAAAAATTCCATATCTACATTCAATCAACACATGGAAACAAAAAAGACAAATTGCAGCAATTTGTTTAATTTTTTTGGATTTCCTTTTCAGCAGAATTAGTTGTTTTTGTTTCTCTATGGATGTGTTTTTATGGTTTGGGGCACCTTAATTGGGGTTGCTCAATCGAGCTATAGGAATCTTCTTATTTAAACTGATAACAAAATCTGGTCTATCCTTTATTCACACCTGAATATGTAATCTTGTGTAACACCTGAATATACATTAGTTGTCGTCCTTTTTGAATGTGGAATTGATGCTAGATTCTATTTCAGGTTATTCACAAATTTTATGAGGTTCGCTGTAGAGACTCTGAATGCCCTTTGAACATTACTTGGGAAGAAAAGTGTTCAATTCTCCTAGATGATTCTGCTGATAATTGGAGTTTCATCTCAGATGAGGGAACCTCTACTTCGAAGTACATTGTAAACTTAAATCCCTTTATCCATTAGTATAATTCAAATTTAAACTGAGTTTTTTACATATATTTATGATAGTTTTTTTGGATTCAATTTCCACCGCTTAGGAACATTTATTCTTGGTTAAGAACTCCAATTTTATGGTGGAAATTACGGCAAAATACAGGACATCTTGAAACTTTGTTCCCACTCTCTCATTTCTTAATTCTATTTAGAGGCATTTATCTTTTGATCTTAATTTTGTATATAACCACCTTGGATTCATACTATTTGGATTTTCGATGATTATCAAAATTTTGGTGTTAAACAACTTTCCCTATTCTATTTGATAAGTTCAATTGTGCTAGAGATTTTCATTTCCTATTTAACTAAATGAAAAGTTGCAAAGTCTAAAGCGACTTACATTTGGAATCAGAGGGATTAATTTGTAAGAACATGTCCCCTTTTATACATTTAACCTTTTTTTTGCATAGGCATCTCTAGAAGAAGAGAAAGATTCACTGAGAGCTAAAATAGCTAAGCTGCAGAACAATCTTAGAATGGTAAGAAAGATTGTTGAGAATGGTAGGAGCATAACCTTTTGGCTTTGCTGACTGATGCGTTTTCTGGATGTCCAGGGTCTTGAAATTGAACAACATTTGCAAAGAAACGGACGTATATTAGAGAAAAGACAGGTAAAAATGCTGAGACTACATATCTTTCTCATGACATCTTTTAATCTGTGTAGTTCACTTTGGAATGCAGGCGCTCTATGACGATTTAATGAGAAATGGCCTGGCAAGTCTTCAAAAGTTTTACATACATCAGAGGGCTGAAATTATGAAAATATTGGAACAAGAATCATCACAGTTGAGCACTGTGGTTAATGAGATTCATGATAGGTTAAGTCAAATTCGTATCAACCCTGAGGTCATTGAAAACCCTGTGGAGGAGATGCAATGCTGTGGCAGTAGTTGTAAAGATATGCATGATACTACGAAAGCCAGCCCACGCACCAGCCCTGAGGTTTGTTCAGTACACAACCCCAAATCACTATTAGTAAACCTCTTCCATGTTTGGCATTTATTTTCACAGGTTACAGCATTCTCCTTTCAAATCGAGTAATTGCTTTTTTAGACGATGGAATAATTTATCCCAGCCTCAACATCACATGATGAACATAGCAGTTACTATTACAAAGATGACTAATTACTTAACACAGTACAGACGGATAGTCAAATCTTCTCTCTGCACACTGATATTTTCTTGTTTAAAAGAATTGTCTAGTTAAAGCAGATCAACACAGTATTTTCCATATGTTGGGGCTTTTGCTGGATTTTAATGCGACGTCCACTACTTATTCTTCCTTTCCTGTTTTCTTGTTGTTTGGGGGCTACTGTAGAATAACATAGGTCGAGCTTCCATAGAATTCATACGGCTCATTCTTATAGACTAGTCTAGTAGTCTGTAATTTTGTCGAAACTCGAAACTACAACTTTTCCAGCTTACATGAATGAGTTGGTGATTGGTATGCTTTACAATCTACACCCTCTTTTCACATATGAACATATGTCGTGCGCTGACAAGTTCACAACAGGGCATGATCAAATAACAAGATAAAATTTCAGTGTTTACATAAACTAGCGTAATGTTTTATGATACAATGTAACAACTTGGTAGTGCAAACTGACATAATACCAAACAAGTCTAGCTGACATATGTACCTTTTTGTGAAGATATACCTAACTGACAAATGAAATGTTTCGGATAAAACCATCATTGCAAGCGCAGTTCTGAATTAAACACACATTTCTAATGTCTTCTCTTGCCTTTTAAACTCCTATTGAACCATGGAGGCTGACCTTGGTTTGTCTTTGCTGATAAGCTACTTTGTTGCAATAAAATGTTGAATGTTCATCCCTTCCTCCCTTTCCCCAGAGTGGAAAGCTAATTCTGGGTTCTCTATAATTTTCTTATATGCATAACTTGCATATAACTTGAACAACATTTGCAAACTAGACAAGTCCTATGAGATAGTGAGATGTCACCAAACTACTACTGGCCATAACTTGCACAAGACATTTGTCTTTCATACGATGGGATTTGTCTTGTTTCTCTTTGGGCTAGGAGTTATACGAGCCACCCTTTGCTTAGCAATTACCATGGCCTTTCGGTTGCTTTCCAGCAGCATATGCAACACTTATGGCCACATCATGATCTAAATCATAGATTTCAATATTCATTTCTTGTATGCATAATACCACCTTTCCTTAGAGGTCTGGGTGTGGATGCAGATGTTCTACCATTTATGACCCTTTTTTGAAGGGAAGCATTTTTTCATGTGTAATTACTGTCTTTTTTCCTTATGTTGAAGGGTGATATTCCTTCTAATTCTGCAATATCTGATGAGTCAAACGTGCTTGCACAAGCCTTGCATGAGAAGGTACATTTCCAATATTTTGCTTTTCTTTTGACTCCGTCATGCCCACTCGTGATACATGTTCTTGTTAAAGTTCTGATAGTTCTTTAGATTGAATGTCCTTACATTATGGTGATATCTATTACAGATGGAGGTACTTATGCTTTTCTCACAGGAGCAAGAACGGTATCTATTGGAGAAACAGAGAAACCAAATGGTTATTGAGGAACTCCAGAAGAACTTATCTCAAGTATTTACCCCTATGCCTTTGATGTGGCCTTACGTTTTCAGTTACAATCTTTACAGCATGATGACTGCTAGAGTCATGGAGGGTTTTATACAGTACAATGATAATCAGTAGTTTCATTTGACACTGTCAAAAGATTATACCAGTATAAGTTTTGCTCCTTGAATCAGTATTTGTTGGAAAAGAAAAAAACTTTATTGTTTGTTTTTTTCAAAAAAATATGGACTATATGATTACAGGATACATCTTGAAACAGGAAAAGCAGTATGTCAGAATAGATTGACTACACTGTTAGCCCTGGTTGGTAACTTGGTATGACCTTCGAGATTATCAGAGTAAATTATTTTGCTCTATGCCATTATTTTATACCTTGGAGCTAATTAACAATCTCTATTTCTTCTGCACTTCATGTCTTCACTGTTCCTGCAAACTTTATGGTTTGCTTGGATGTTACATAGGGGATTGAGGTGGATTTAGGACAGCTTGCTTAGAAGACAAAGCTTGCCATAGTCTGCAATAATTTCCTTAGTTGAGTTTTACCAGGTTATGTGAGTGTTTGATACTTTGATTGCTAGTCATGACTTAGGTATGCCAATTATTAGCTGGATCTTACTTCATAGTCATAGGGAATTGTGCCAAAGATTTCCTAACATGAGTACCAAGTTTGGTTATGATTCTTGGATTATGCTCCAAATGCGCCCTTATGATTCAGACATACCCTTCTATAGTGGATTTTCCTGCTTTTAACTCTTCTATTTGATAACATCGCTGGAGATTCTGTTAGTAGTACATAATAAAGTGTTCATAGTTGGATTCATAGATGATATGTTTTATTGAGTTTAACCTGTTATGTACAGGTAAAAGAGGAAAAGGTGAAGGTCTTGATGGAATTAGCAAAACTTAAAGAAGAATATCCGCTGCTGAAGGGGTAAGATTCTGTGGCACAAGTCAATTTTACTCTTCTTTACTTTGCAAACTCTCTGCTGTACTTTTGAAGATGAGTTCCAGATGTTTAATCCTGTAATGGGTAAAATAGTTTCATTAACACCTTAAGGTGGTTTATAGGATGGTTTTGCCATTGTCGCATGAAGATATCACTGCTAGTTGTCACATATATACTATCTTTTTCCATTTCTCTCTTCCTCCCTATTGCTTGTCAGTTGTCATCTGCCAGCGCAATCTGACCATCAATTTTGTGGATGATTCCACAAGAAGGTAGGCATTTAGTGTGCAGTGACTGTGGTGAGGCTGGCTCAACCATGAGTTGTAGCAGTCAGTGACCCTTGCCATTGTCGCATGAAGATATACCCAAGGGCCCTTGTTCCATCTACCCAACACTATATGTTAGTATGTTACCTATTTTGTTTGGCAATATACTCATTATATAACCATATTAATACATAAGGTATACAAACTATACTAAAAAAGAAGCCCATTGCAGAGGAAAGCCCATATTCTCAGCATCCCATGGTGCATCAACCCACTGTGGCCAACCAACCATTCAGACATTGGCTCTCCTAGACTGCTAGACACATTAGCTCACATTAAAGCACTGAGCCATTGAGTCGGTCAGTCGGTCCCCAATTCCCTATCTGCCCAGTGCGCATTGCTTGGCAGGACACACAGGTTCAATGCTGATGTGCTGAGCATGTGTTGCCACCCCCAATGCCTGTAGCTCCATAGCATGTGCACTGTCAACTAGGCGTGGGCATTCGGTCAGACAGAGAAATTTGGTTCGGTTCTTCCATCTTTTCTAAAATCCGGTAAAAAGGACCAAAATGCTCAAAAAAATTGTCAAGGCTGAGCCACTCGGTTTCGGTTAAACTTGTTTCTTTTTTATTGATTGTTAACTCTAGTACAAGTTAGGGTTACCTTCATATATAGGCGCCACTAGAACTTGGAAATATGATTTATTATTAGGAAGTAGAGACTAGAGATATCAATCCAAGCCATCTTGGGAACTAGAATAATAAAGGGATACATATATCAACCAGTTGTGGGACCAGCCTACTAGTTCTTCTTGCGCAGTTGGTACTTAATATCATGATGCTGGTCCATAATAGTTCATTTTATACTTATCATTGTGTTATCTTTTTTGTTGATACAGAAGTTCTACAGCAAAGGATGGTCATGGAGCTGATGATAATATGAAAACCATTCCTGCCCATGATCGACAAGGGATGCTTAAAACTATGCTGACGAGAACATCTCTAAGACATTGGATAAGAAAAGAAAACAGTAAAACTGGGCATGAGTGCTCTGAGAGAAACGATCATACAGTTATTAAAGAGCACTCAGTGGATCTTGCAAGGTTTGTCTGTTATATTTTTAACAGTCCCTATTAGATTTGGTGGCAAAATAAAGTTTGATAGCTTTTTATTTTTAGGGAAAAGTCTCCTTTAGTCCATGAACTCTTGCCTTGGTCTACTTTTCGTCCCTCAATGTCAGTACCAGATAAAACATGTCCCTCATCTATCAAAACTGGACAGTTCTAGTCCATGAAGCTAATTTAAGGTGGTTTTGGAGCATATGGTCCACATCGCTTACTTGGTCCCACATATCAATCTCAATTTGTTCCTTGCTCCTAGTTTCTTCTTCCTCTTCCCATGGATTGGGATGCCATGATGCAGTGGCTGACCTGACTGTCCAATCAGCATAACTAGGTGAGGGGGAGGCAGTAGGCTCGACCTCAAGCTCGGTGCCCCAACAATGTGGAAGACTGCAGCAGCGGTGATCCATGGTGGAGAAGTGGCTGTGGGCAGAGTTGGGACAACAGCAGCTCTGGCATGCTCGGTGACAGATTAGGAGATGGAAAAAATGATGTAGCCGTTGGCTCCCTGTACGTGTCATTTGTAGCGCCAACTCAACCATCCATGTAGGCCAAAAATGTTCTGAACCACACGAGGGACAAGTATCTGGTTCTCATAGATGAGGGATATGCTGTATCTGATTTTAAAGTTTTGGGACTAAAAGTAGACCAAGGCAAGAGTTTGGGGAAGTAAATTTAGACATTTTCCTTTATTTTATTATTTAGAGGTATAATGTTTGGTAATATTTTATTTGGTCCTGTCCTAAAAAAATAGTAAAATGGTAGGTAGATGTAAGTGCACTCAAAAGTGTACCCGGAACCACATGAGGGAAACAATGATGCTAATGTTTCTTTTTGGTACATGTCTCTCCAACAGTCCAACCATTAACTTGAGCTGTTTGCTTTATTTGGTGCTACTATATTACAGGGTTAAAGTTGAAAATGCTTCTCTTTTAGAAAGTGTTGCCACTATGGAACATCTCACTTCTTCGGTGCATAGACTGCATATTGTGCTTATGAAGGTAAACTCTTTTGACTGATAAATGTAGCTTACTAGAAGGAAAATCAAATTGTTGAAAAGTATGGGTGACGCATGATAGTTATACGACCTCTAGGTAATTAGTTCGCTTTAAAGGAATATTTGATAATTCCATGGGACAATTAATCAAAACTATTAGATTCAATTGTAGATATCTCAAAATCTTTGATGAGTCAAAACAATTCAGAATCATAAAGGCCGTAACTATCCTCTATAATGGGCATGATGAGAAATCTGGTGTCAGCCTGAGAAATCTGTAATGCGGTCCTTTTAACTGTGAAGGATTAATGCAATTTCAAGAGTTCCTATGTTTGACAAATAAGCATTAGTTACTAGGTACTATTTCCTGTAATTGCAAGATTTCAGAACTTGCGTTGCATTTGACTCGCGAGACACTACTGCTGCACTGCTAGCTTCAGCAATAATATTTACCTCCATACTGTAATGATCAAAAAAATTTCAGGCCTATGAGGATGTCAAATCGGCTGGATCTTTAGAGAGCACTTTTGAAGCGTTGAACAGTCTTATTACCGAAGCAAAACTAATGAAGACAGCTATTGGCGTAGTTGTTCCTGTAAGCTGGTTAGGTGATTCATCAGATGCTATTACTTATGATGCTTCCTATGATCCATCTGACTCGCCCAGATCGTCAAAGTCGGAGAAAGTAGACGCCCTCAGCTTTGCCAGCATGGAGATGGTTGAGCTACTAATATTAGCTGCTGATATACTCAAGGAAAGCTTTATGTTGAATAAATAGATGCGATAACCGTTTGCTGCAACTCCTATTTGTTTAGGTTAGAAGGATGCAACTTAATCCCAAAAGGAAGAACCGTTTGGTGTTATACATCTGTCAATTAATTTGTGTAATCATATATATTTATCTATAAAACTACTATTACTCGTGAAGTAACGGCAATTCATCCCTTTTAGCCACGAAACAATTGCACAATTGGAGCGGAGTAGTTGGCCTTGTGCCATCGCCTGCTTCTCCTTGCCGTCGCCGCCACTCCTGCCGTGCTCTACCGGTCTTTGCCCGCCGCTAACTTCGCTGTCCTTGACTCCTAACCACCAGTCCTATCTAGCAGATTTAGGTCCTCTTCTAGATAGATTATAGTAGCTAGATCATGACTTTAAAAAGGTATTTACAGTGTATGATATATAAGTATACGGTAGGTTAGAGTATATGTTAATAGCGATGATATTAGATAGGATTGGATTTATATTTAGTATTATCTAGGGTTAACCAATTCGTTTGTGGGCTAGTTACTACTTGGGCTCGGACGGGCGGTTATCGCGGTAACTGAGTGGTAACAACCTCAATTCAAGCAAATTTTAAAATTTGAATTTAAATCGGTTTGTGAAAACGGTAATCACGGTTGTCGGGGATATGACTCTTGGGTACCCCGTGATAAGTTTTATCAGTCCGGACCGAGAGTGGGCCTATCCCGTTTTGGGGTTCGATACGGACAAGAGTTTGAATCCGATAAGAAAGTTTAGCGCCATTTCTAGAGACCGAATGCTAGGATTTAGAATAAGAGATATATATGTACAGACATCCTTGTAAATAGAAAATAGACTAAAGTTCGATATATAATCCTAGATATTTAGGAAACTAACTCGAGTCAGAGCCTTAGTTCTATATATGGCTTGTCCCTTGACTATATAAAGGAGCAAGACACCCTCTAAGAGACATGCTTTCATATTCTCTCGAGTTGTTTAGCATATCCAATCAATAGTCCATAAACACACAGGACGTAGGGCTATTATCCTTCGGAAGATCTGAACCTATCCAAACTCCTTGGCTCAAGTTCTTTAAAGTCGACCGTAGAGCTTAGAATACACACTTTTCTACCGTCTTAAATACCATCTCGGGTATTCCGTAGATGGACTACTCGGTAAAACATCGACAATGATACGAAGATCGGTAACCACTATATCGGTATCAGATCGGTAGCCACGGTACGAGGTTCAGTTACCACGGTATCAACTTGGTAACCGAACAGATAATTTTTTAGCAAAATTTAAAATCTGCAAAACTATAGAAAATTGTTGTAATGTTATACAAATTCTTGATATATTTTGTTAAGATTTTAGCATAATGTTTGTTGTTTCCCAAAATAATTTGAAAACTTACAATATCACAAATTCATAAGTTCACAACTTTACATACAATATTATAAACTCATTAGTTCATAACTTCACATATAAATTACAATATAACAGGGCTAATTGGCAATTCGAACATTGTCAAATAACTAAAATTTATATTAGATAATACATAACACATGTTGTAATACATAATGCATACGATAATACGTAACACATGTGATAATACATAATGCATGTAATAGTACATATCATATTAAATAAAATTCATACCTATATTTTATGTTGAATCATTCAGTCGTATTTTGTGCTGTAAACAAAAAAAAGAAAAAAAATTCATGGGTTAATGGGTCGGTCGGTTGGGCTAAAGTAATTATTTTTGCATTTTTTATTTTTTATTCATCTTGCTTGGTTAATAACTTTGTGATATTTCAATATTTTTAAAAACTAATTTCACCATAAATTATCTTAATTCACCTACTATTTATAGGAATTTTTTTCAGAAATTTTCAATTTTAAATTTGAAAATTGAATCAATTTGGTCGGTTCAACCAGGAACAGACGCACGGCTACCACGCGGTAGCCGAGCGAATCGACAAACTCTAGTCTTACCATATATTTTTACGTATGTACTTCTATATACCGACCCTGAGGCTCAATGCAATATATCCAACATTTACATCTCTCCTCTCTCTCCACATTCACATCAGAGCAGGCGATCTAGAGCCACTCTCATCCTTCCGTTGCCGCTCTCCCTCAGGAGTGGATCTTGATTCTCCTAGGGGTGGCTACTTCTTTTATCTTTCTGCCTCCATTCGCTAGTCGGTTTGTGTCGTCCACTACCATTGTCGATTTCGAGCATCGTTGTTTCCACTCTAGTGGTCTCGTATGCTATCAGCTTGATCACCTGATCGAGTGTTCGACCTCTTTAGGATGGACTTCTTTGACTACGTGTGTCACACCATCAAGCTTTAGGCTATCATTGTGTCGTCTTCTTGAGCCACAATATTTTGGCTCGTGGATCTTTAATCATTGCATCGACATTAGCTACGGTTATGTTGCCTTCTTGGGCCACAACGTCATCGCTCTCGTCGTCTTCACCGCTGTTTCGGTCATTGTTAGCCACTTGGGTTCTTCTTCGTCTACCTCAAGCACCGCCACCGCCTCTTCCTCCCGCTGCCACTATCGTCGCTCTAGGCTATTGGTCTAGCTATCTCTACCCTGGCTTTATTATTTTGTCTTCGTCCACTGCACTATGTTGCTAGCGTCATCGTCTCTTCTTTGACTACTTATGTCTTCTCCAACAACAGTGAGCTATATCGGTACTTCTCTATCTACGCTACTGTGCACCGTGATCGTTTCAGATGCTTTCTCTGCTAGTTTTCCTCAACAATGGCATAAAGTTTATGATTGTCCATTTCCTCGCCCGCGCGGTCTTGGTAACACCGTTGTGCGCATTCATCTCGATCTGTCCTTGGGTCTGACGAACTCAATGTGACGTCTCTTCCTCAATGACCTCAATAACATCAACTCTTGGGTGCTTACTTCCTCAACGACTGTCACGATTGTGTCACTGTCTTCGTCTTTAGTGCATGTTGCACATCTTGGTTCGCTAGAACCATCACACGCGCCCACGGCCACTTCATGGCGCTTCTCTATGTCCACGGCTTTAGGTGACATTCTCGTCATCAGCACCCCGACTTTAGCTACATCGATCACAATTATCTTACGCGTAACTACCTTGTCCACAGCTTCTTCAGGTCTGTTGCATTGGTTACCTTCGGCTACGTCCTCGTAGGATTTGAGGGAAAGTACTTATTTCCTTCATTTTTCCTGTCTTCTGTTTTGACTAAACTGTATGCATTTGTTCATCTAACTACTTCCTACCACATCAAACGCGCTAGCAACAACCTTACTCTGCTCGCTTCGGCACAGAAGAGGACACTGGAGCAGGGCTCTGTTCCACGGCGACTGTTACCGTTCTGGCATTTGCTTCCGGGGAAAAAACAAGGAATATAGCCTATTGGAGATTTGGTGTTGAACTAATCCAAATCACAACAATGCTCACAGGTTTGTAGAAGATCAAGCACAGCACAAACCAGATTTATCGACACCATCCAATTCAATTTGTAAGTTACTGGCGTACTTCAACTCCCATCGGCAAGTTTTGTTAGGCAGTACAGAACAAAATCATCTGCTAAAATTCTGATCTCGAGAAAAATAATGCCCAGAAAGAATGATGGGTCAAGAGAGGGCAAAAAAAATTCCACAACAGAAGCATGGTATTACGATGATCCATCTAACCTAGTAACCTACTTAAAGCCTAGCTCAAATATCACAATTCTGCCTCTGTGAAACAAAGCAATTTCAATTTTGTGGAATTCTTGTGACAAAATAACCTGCCCTTCTAACGAATGGCCTGGTAGTTCGCTGATACTCGTTTTGGTGGAAGCTTGCGAAGAATGTATAGGACAAGAGCTGAGGGCAGTATTTCTGTTAACTGTAGAAGAAATAATGTATTAGAATATACAAGTGGCAGAATTAAGGACGATGGGATTGTAATGCTACTTACCATATAGTAAACGAAATCCAGTATTGGATGATCCAAAACCTCAAGAGATAGATCAGGATCGAATGATGACACCGCCACCTACCATCGTAACACAGTGTAAAATTATGAATTTATATAATAAAATAATAAAATGTGGCATCACGCAAGTATAAAATATAAATGGGAATGTGATAGCACAACTTTGTGCAGGACCCAACAAGAACTTGAAATCAAACTGAACCAATTATACCAAAAGTTCTCATTTATCAATTATTCCGTATGTATCATTAGGTTTTATACAAATGGATTTGTGCATTAATACAACAAGATTTGTGTTGTGCATTAGAAATGCTAGATATGTGCATAATGAAGCTGAAGAAAAAATAAAAAACTGAACCAATTTTTAAAAAGTTTCTGGTTTATCAAGTATTCCATTTGGTATGAGGCTTGATACACCAAATACTGAATTACTAATGTGCTCAAATCATCAACTTTAAGGGTGACAATTTGATGTATTTGAAATTTCTAATATAATCAAATTAAATTTTGTATTACCAACAATGAAATTGATGAAATCTGATATTATCTTGCAACTTTGCATAAATAGAATTATCAAAGAAATGCGAGGGTAAAATGACATCAGTGAACATTAAATATAAGTTTACAACTTTTTTGTGATTTTACATCTGATATATTGCAGGGGGTTCATCAATAAATTAAAACGAAAATTCGTTTTTTTGAAGGGGCAGCTAAAAAATATATAAGCATGCCAACAGGAATCAAATACACTCACCACAATGCATCTTATCAGGAAACAGGTGCAGCAAATTGCCGTCACAGTCCCGACCTGAAAAACAATTTATTAAATTCACATTTAACACATGCACTTTACAGTGCAGGGAACTTATGCTAGATATAAAGGAACAGGGCAAGCCCAGTCATGCATAAATTATGTCATCAGCGTTCATTGCGATGCTTGAGCATACAAGTTAAATTAATGCTTGCAACAGGAAATTTCAATGTTTCAGAATTCAAGTTGGGTCAATATATTTCTTAAACATAATAGACGAAGCAACAGTATGGAATCTGTCTTCCACAACAGCATAGTACAATGAACAGAAGAGGAAATATGTAAATACTGCATGTTAAAAATGGCTGTAATGACCTCGTAAAGCTTCTTTCTGCGCCCCTTCGATTCAATTGGGAAACGACTCAGCATGAAAAACAACCTAAATGAAAGAAAAAACATGACATCCAAATGAATCACTTACTAAAAAGGCCAAATTCAATATGAATTAAACAAGATACCTTCCACCATATATTAAGAAGCCCAAAAGAGCTAAGGAGGAGACAGCTGCAAATAAAGAAAGAACCATGAGTGAGCTATACAGCTGATAAAATGATCAGACAATTTATCCAACAGCAAGGGACAGGACATACCTGATATAAAAATTTTGCTCACAGGATCAAGGAGAGGATTATCATTTGTCCCAAGGTATACCCAAATACAAACCTGTACACATCCTTTCATTAGATATGAATTACATTACAGAATGATCAACCAAGCAACAACTCAGATACATGAAAAACATTGTTGGCTAAAGGATTAATTCAATCAACTGTGCACATTAAATCTAGAAAATAGTCTATCTTGACCCCATGAAGTATCATGGTTGATCCACTTAACCCCCAAAGTATGAAAACCAGGTATTCTACCCCCATAAAGTAACAAAAAGGTTCCACCTTGGATTCCCCCAAGCTAGACCTTTAAATAGTAGCCCCTGGACATAGCTATGATCACCACAAGCTCATGAAGCTTGAGCACGCTCAAAAACCCTAATTTGGCATGCACTCGAGCCATTGCTGCCACCCGACAACTTCGGTTGCCGCTCGTCGCCATTACGAACATCATCGAGACAAGCCGCTGCCACCATTAGATTCGCAAGTGTAAAACCCCGATCTTTTTTGGCGTCAAAATAATAATAATAATAATAATAAATAAATAAAAGGAATTTCTAGAATTTATTAACAACAAAGTAATTAAAATAAACAAGCTAAAAGTATGGGCTTAAAAATTTCAGTTTAAAATCGCAACGGGAGAATCTTTCTTAAATTCTCCTTGCCTAACAATCTGCTTCCCAAAAATTTTCATGAATTCATGGAGCAATGTAATTAACTTTAGTAAAACAAATCTAATTTTAGTATTAATTTTAATGCAATTCTTCCTTTTCCTTTGAATGAATCTCTATCCAATCCTTTTATCTCTGCGCTTTGATTCAGAAGAAAACCAACAATCAATTTCGTACCCGAAATTCAAATCACCAATTTTGAATTTGAAGATGAAATCCCAAAGAAAAGTCAAATAATTGGTTTCATATCCGAAATTTGATTTTCAAATTTCGACCCAATTGTGAAATTCCCAAATATCTGAATTTTCCATGAAATCCCTAATTAATTCTTTGGAAATCTTGAAATCCTTCGAATATTCCAATTTTCAGATTTTTTTCCTTGAATTCCAAAATTTACAGAAAAATCCCCCAACTTCTAAAATTTCCATGTTTTAGAAATTTTGCATAAAAGCCCCTCCTTTTCCTTTTCCTTTTTATTTCTCTCTCTCCCTCTCTTTTTCTTTTTTTCCTTCCTATTTTCTCTCTCTCTCCTTTCTTCTCTTCTTGTACCTCCTGTCTTCTCCCTCCAATGTGCCCGGTTAGGAGTTTGTGTGCCTCACCGTTTCTCCTTTGTGCTGCCTTCCCCGTGCCGGCCCCGAAAGATCTCAACCGTTGAGTTATAGTGAGTTTTGGTGATTAATGAGAATGGATGTTGAAACTAACTATTTCCATAAGTTTGTGTGTTAAGTTCCAGCATTAAGTAAAAAAGTTAATTGCTTCTGTGTTGAGAATTAACAAGTGAAATATTGATACTGAAGATTCATAGAAGTTGTATTTTATGGATATATTGATAGACATAACAAACACAAGCTGAAGTTGATGATCTCATGGTGGACAAGAATAAGGTGAAAAGGAAATTAACTGATGTCATCGGTTGATAAGAATCAAAGGGAAATATCGAAGATGTCAGATATAAAATGGTTTTTTTGTGGAAAGCCGGTGAATGGCAAGCAATACTCGACTGTGAGGGATCATGCAAGGATGAAGGACAAGAAAAGGCTTGGCGTTGATGGAACAATGCGGTGGTGAAGAATGTAGGCTTAGCACCAATGAACTGTGCAAGTCCATGAGAAACTACGAATGATCTGTACCACTCATTTATAGAATACAAGAAGTGATAAAGAGAAGAGCAAGTTCGGACTTTATGTGTTGAAGGATATAAGTGGCTTGACTTTATGAAAGTATTCAAACTTCATGTTGACCTACAACAAGCCAAAATTCAAAATAGACATTGCCCAAAGTAAAGGTGTATATGTTTTGGGACTAACGTGTTCAACTAGTTTTGTGTAGATGAACAGTCCTAGTGATAAAATGGTTTGAAGTTTGCCATCCCTAAAAAGTGAAGTAAGATGGTATGAGGGTGCTCCTATTGTTATAGTTCGTTTTCTTTTTGCATTTGAGTACATAAATGTTGTAATATTAAGAGGGATGCAATATTGATATGTTTGCATGTACCGGTGCTCAAAGTGATATACCCAATTGCTATCTTGAGAGAAAACCCAAGGCATAGCCTTTTCTCTATGTAGTTTTAAGCCTTGTTTTTATTTTGGTTGGATAGCTAATTGAATAAGCTTTCCATAAAGTCCGAGATCATCAAAAACAGAATTTTGTATTAAGTTGATATGATCTCTTTATTTAAGGTTTGTACTTTGTACTTTGAATATCAACATTGTCTACTGTGTATCTCGGCTGATTTCATGATGAGAGTTTAAATACACACTGTGTTCTGGAATTTGCTTGGAGAATTCCAAGTATGACAGTAACCACCGGAATGGTTTTGTAAGTGGTTTTTCACTTTTTCCACATGGACAATGATATGGTAGGTGGTATTGCTCACATGGAAGACAAGTTAGTCCACCTCACCTAGCCTAGTCCAGCCACTTCAAATTATCTATTAGATTAGCGAGCCTAGAAAACACTTATTAGAACTAATATGCTTTGTTTCCAAGGTGACACAGTAACTAAGAAATGTTTAATCGGTGTTACAAAAAGCGGTGATCGATAGCTGCTCGGCCAGCCGATGGGTAGGGACTAGGGATTGATCGGTTATTTGGAGATTAACTGAATTAATTGGTCGATAATGTACTTAAGTAAACATATATAAGATGCTAAGAAATATAAAAATCTTATGAATAGACCATGTCAACTATGTTTTTTCTACATTTCTACCTAGTAAATGGGTAGACCATCAAAACATTTTATATTCTCTCGCCTAGTAGTGCACTGTTGAAGATTCTATGGGCCAAGGAAAATCCCAAAATTTCAATAAACTACCAAGCTAAGCAAGCCAAGCCAAAAAGGGTAAAAGAAGTGTCGGTGTTTGTTACCGGGAATAATGACTCTAGAGGTGTGTGTGTGTAGAAAAAACTGATGGTAGCATAAATCTAGGATTTATATAGGTTCAAGCCCCTCTAGAGAGAGTAATACCCTACATCTTGTTGGATTTGTATTGCTTGTACTTGAATATGATGATGGCTATGATATGATGTTCAATGTCTATGTATCTCTGTATATGGTTATGCAGATATGCCCCTAGAGGCTTCCCGGTTTACCCTTATATATATAGGGATGTAGGATTACAATCTAGGTATCTTTATCGAGTAGGTTAAGGCATCATATATATTCCCTATATGAACTATTAGTTTTATCTAGAAGATAATCTATCATTTCCTTACGATTGCGTCGTACTTTACATAGTTACTCCATATAGCCAGCCTGGCCCATCTCTTAGTCGGGCGACCTGATAAGTCCATCTTGTTGATACCCGAGTCCCATATTCCCAACAAGGAGAACTCTATAGTTTTCCATAAAGACAGCCACTAGTCCTAAAGTCCATATTGTTCCCTTCTATTTGCCTTCTCCCACCTTTCTCCTCTATTTCCATGTGTCTACTATTGCAGTGGTGCAGAGGAAGCGACAATGGCATGACTGCAGAAGAGGCAACGATGGTGGGGGCACACAAAGGAGGTGTGGCGACTTTCACGACGGTGGCGGCGGCGCACGTGAAGGCGGCGGCGGCGGCGATAGTCTGCCCAGTGTAGAGGAGGCAGCAACCTGCCTAGCGCAAAGGAGTCCGATTGGATCTAACTGGGTTTTTTATCTAAGCACGCCAATCTGTTTCAATGGAGATTAATCGCCGATTAATCAGCCTGACAGTTGAATAATCGGCAAAAAATTGGTGGACTGATTTTCCTCCCGATTACCCTGTAATCAATGCGGTCTACCATCGAGCATTGATTAATCGGCCAAGTAATCAGCTAAACGGCCAATTTTTGCATCACTGTGTTTAATTGAACTCACTGCCATGTCACCACCCTTATCATTGTCAACACCCTTATCATTGTCAACATAGACAAAATCACTTTAGGTGGTTTTTGAACCGGTTTTCATAAGTTGGGGGTACAATACCCGGCTTCATACTTCAGGGTTTAAGTGGACCAACCACGATACTTAGGGGTTAATTTAATAAAATAATTATCACAGAAAAAGCATATAAATATTAGAATCAGCTGAGTATGTAAGCACCAACCTGGATTACATATATAACACCATTAACCGACATGTATATAATCCTTAGCTTGTCTGTGGGAAGATTCTTTGCCTGTAATAGATACATAAATAAATTAACAAATAAGTAAGTAAAGAACTCCATCAGTTCATGGACTAACTTTTAAGAGAAAAAATAAAAGTTAAAACTGTAAAATACGTTCAAACCTGATGGTATATTTCTGCCCAAAACAACACAAGTAGTGTGTATGTGGAGAAAAACAAAAGGCCAGGAAGATCCAATAACACCAAAGTATACACCTGTTCAATGATAAATTTTCTGTTCAGCAATAAAGCTAGAAGACAAAAAATTAAAATTAAGAATCCATTGAGACATCCACAAATTAAGCAATGAATGTGGAAATATAAATTTCTGATGGTCATTAGTCCAAAAGTAATTCAGATACTATATATATTGTACTGCAAAGATACACAAACTTTTGGACCAATCAGCTTAGATGAAATAATTCTTACTTTTGTTTGAAAAAGGAATACATGAGCATGAAATCCAAATATGATGGCACGAACTGCAAGATGGAGCGTAATTAGTGACAATTAATCACAATGGATACATAAAATGAAACAAAGGGGAAGCACGTTACCTCCATTTACAGCAAAGTTCATGAGATGGAAAACCTTCTGGGTGGTCCAACCAAATTCAGGCACTCGCACCTGAATTCTGATCAATTGAACCTTCAATCAGGAAGAAATTATGCTCACTCTGTCACTCAAAATGTTGAAGTTCAATTCATGGTAAAATCACTATATGCAATAATAACAACACTGTTAATTACCACTTATCAAAGACATATACAAACCTAAATGGAATTAAACATCATTTCACTGAAAAAGTAATCCTAACATGTTTCAGGTCAAATACATAAATATTATGTAGGTAGCACTTCAATTTATTACATCAATAATGGCAACACAATACTGTTCTGGAATGTCAAACTTTTAGAAATATACAATGTTAATTGCACAAGATTAATATACCGATTTTGCGTTAAATTAACTATAAAGGTGGCGATTACAAGTTAATCGTCCGATTTTATCAACATTGCAAAATTGTGGTTGTTCATATATTCTCGATGGACACAATTTGGTAGGCTATAATGAGGAGCGCAAACACTGTTGGTTTCTTACTCATATATTGTCCTCCAAGATCTCATCTAAATATTGACTAACTCTTTCTTTCAGAAAACTCCAATCAAAGAGACGGACTAGTTGTGTTCTATATGGTAGCTTTAATGCAACATCACAAAATGTTTTTTTGCATTATTTCAAAATACTTCAAGTGGCATGTGAAATAAGAGAAAGGTGGATGGGACAAAAACAAAAGATACTATGTACATCTAAAAATTGTATGTATAAAATGTGTCAAGGATTTTTTTAGTTAATTAAAGAAAACCATAAAACCCTTAGGTTTCATAAATAATGCTTACGCAATTTTATGGTGAACCATAAGCCCATGCAGTTGCAGTCAAGATGCTCAAGCAAAGCGGTAAGAACTACATGGAAATTTCACACTTTCACTGCATCAAATTTTCTGTTATGCCACTCAACAATGATGCAAGAGTGTGATTTAACAGAGTAGTTTGTCATAATCACAAGGCACAAGCAACCAGCACTAAAGACCTTGGCTGACCTTCACAAAAGAAATGTGATGGACGACCTTCAGTTATGACATTAGCAATGTGAAAAAAGATTGGAGGTAATGTGACAATCATATGGACTATGGAGCTTTTCTTCAAGGTCTACTAGTCCACTTTTGAGCCTGGAAGATTGTAAGAATAAAGAAAAGGGATGTTTAGCTTTTTGGTATGACTATGCTTTTATCTAGTGACAGTAGAGAATAGTAATCTTTAGGAGAAGAAATTGGTCACAAAATGGTTTAGGATCGCTCACTGGCAATGGCCAAACAGCACCTGATGCAGCACAGATGCAAGCCCCCCTCCCTCTGGCCCTGCTGTAGCTATATCTACGTGATTACTGCTGTAGTTATAACTGGTGATTGTGACTGATATTTCACCAACTGTAAGCCTGTAATTGTGAAAACTTGTCCTAATTGTCTAGATGGTCAGTACTCAGTACCTTAGATTTTTGATATTAGTGATAGTGAGTTCGAAACTACACCATCAGCATTTTATCATTTTTCTATTTTCCAGCTTCCACACATATTCCTTTCCCATCTTGCACGGCAGGCATAATATTATTTCATTGCACCTTTTGCTGATCATTATCCACTGCCCCTTACAAAAAATGTTGTGCTGATGCTAAGGTCATAAACAACATGATGAGTGAACCACTATCCATTACAAATTACCATGATTTCATCATTCACTAACTAGAATACAAGCGTGAATACACATGTCTAACATGTAATTCCACATTCAACACATGATATGGAGGAATCTCAGCCTAGTCCCTTTCAAAAAATAGGGTATGTATGGTATAGCAACATAAGTTTGGCAACAAATGGCCACACACGAACCACACAAACTAGTGTACGGGAGCAACTCAATGCAGCACAATCGTATTCAAAATTCAAATAATGGCACCCTACGGACATTCTGGGCACAAATACCGACCAAAATAACAAACTATTCAGTCTTCAGGCTCAAACAGTAGCAATATCATTAGAACGGGCATCCCCACCCGCAGCCTCACGCATCAAAGGTTCAGGATCGAGCAGTCAAACTTATCCACAAGGCCGCAAGTAGACGGGGGATTAGCCGATTCAACGGGTTTAGGGTTACAGGGTTGGAAGAGAGAGGTGGAGTGGTGTACCAGGGCGACGGCGGAGACGAGCGCGTAGGCGGCGGAAAGGGAGAAGAAGGCGCCGTCCTGCCACGCCGGCGACTCGTTCACCTCCTCCCACCACCCCCGCAGCGCCATCGCGAGCCCACCAGCCGCCGCCGCCGCCGCCGCCGCCGCCTTATCCGGCGACGGAAGCGTCGCCAGGGAGGAGGAGGCCAGCTTCCTCATCTCCGATCTCCTCTCTCTGTGCCTCGTATCTCGGTGTCGTGCGCGCGCGTCAGCGAGAGACAGCTCTTGCGGTCGATCGACAGGGACGCAGGGGGGAGGAGGGGGAAACGGGGCAGGAGGCGGCGCCCCGAAGGTGGGCCCAATCAGCTCGCTCGCTCGCTCGCCTGTACTGACAGTTGAGATGTGGACGCGAGACGTGGACATGTGGGCTCCGGCGTGGCCATGGCCCACTTGTCCGTGACTAACTTGCTCCCCGCTCGTGCGTCTCGGTTGATTTAATTATATTAACAATATCAAATAAATACACTATAAAATATATTTAATAAAACTAATTCGATATTGTACCTATCTGTATATATTTCATTAAATTGATCAAAATTAAAAAAAGTTTGACTTAGAAAGGTCAAACAACTTGCTTTGTGAAATAAACTCTCAACGGAGAGAGTTCAAATCTAAGTTTAGTTTGGACAAACATCCACTTATGCAAGTAGAATTTAATCTTTATAGCAAAGATGTGAAAACTTAATATGTTTGAATGCTTTGTTCTGCTTCAAAATTAGCACGAACTCTGGATTAACCCTAAAATGAACAAAAAAAAGTTTTACTATATCTATGCATTACCCCGTTCCTTTAAAAGCGTGCTACGGATAGACTTTCTATCCAATGTACACTCGATTTTAATCAAACTTCGCTATATTTATGGCTATCCTAAAAGAGCGTGCTACGGATAGACTTCCAATCCATACTCAATTTTAATTAAACCTCGTTATATTTGTGGCTAACAACCTGCTGTAATATTTTGGCTAATAGTTTTTGTCTTAAGGAAAACGTTTTGACTAATAGTGATTAGGGGCTGCAAAAATTAATCACCAGCTTTTGTTTTTCTTAAAAAAAAACAAACGGGCCCTAATTAGCGACTGGAGGGATGATATACCAGGGAGAGAAGTCATATTTATCATCAAGTAGAAACATTTGATGATTTTTTATTTAAAAATGGTTTTGATTATTTATCATTTAGTTCTCTAATTATATATTGATTATTTATCATTTAGTTCTCTAATTATATATTTAGAAAGTTTTATATATTATTTATATAAGTAATAAATGATTAAATAAATAATTAAAAGGGAGCAAGTAGATAGGGAAGAGCTGGGGTGGGTCGCGCCGGCCGTTTATCTGTTGTGGCCGGCTGTAGGTGCGCCCGGATGCACGCAGCCATGGCCACCACCAGATCGTTATCCCTGCATGGCCTCCCTTCCCCCACCGCCGACAACCTCTCCTCCTTCGCCCTCCGGCCGGCGGCACTCGCCACCACCTCGCGGAGGGCGCTCTCCGTCAGGGCTGTGGCGCCCTCCAAGCCCGGTGGCAGGCCCTTGAAAGGTCCGTGCTCTTCTCTCCCAATTCCCATCCCAAACATTTTGCGCGCGCAGCACGCCCTTCTGCTGTTCGCAACGGTCTCGCTTTAGCTTCTTCTGTTCTTGCTGCTTTGTTGCTCGGGAATGTCGGCAGGAGTTTTGCTCTGAAATATCGGGCAGGAGATTGTGGGAAATTGTCGTAAATCGTGACGGGTTTTGCGTGTGATTGACCAATGACCATTACGCCGGTGGAACTGGGAAGTGTTACTACGCGTGTGAATCGTGTCTGGCAGAAATGCTGTGAATTCGTTCTCAGATGTTTCTTTTAAGCTTTTACTCTCAAATTTCTGGCTTGGTGCAAGAGAAATTGCAATAACCGGTTTGTGATGGAATAGAGAGAATTAGGAACCCTTAAATATCTGCCTCTTGTTGCACTGTGTAGCATTTAAGAATGATAATATTAATTGCAGTAATGCAAATATGTAAGTGATCTGATTGCGTCCCAAGAGTTCCCCGATGTGTATAGTCAAGACCTTTTTGAAGAAATGTATAGTCAAGACCTTCAATCTTTATAAGAAAATTATGTCTTGAATATGGGAGAAAGGGAATGTTTTTTACCTGCATTGACGCCTTTGGCCATCTAGAATCTAGAATCGTTACTTTTATTGCGCAAATTTGCATCAGTTTGCAGTTTCAATAAGTGATGGCGAGAAATGGTTGTATTTGGATTGAATAATAAGTTTGTTTAGGCAGTTTTCTATTCACTTTAATGGAATCTCAGTTAATTCATATCCGGGTGCAACATTGTAAAATTAGTTTACACTTCCATAAGACAGTGAGGACCAGGCAAAATAACAATCTGAGCCAACCCTGCATAGCTGTGTAACCAATGAGTGGCATTGCTCCACCAGACCCATCACCTCCTTCTTGATCCCTATGGGCCAACCCACTAATAGTTGGTATCTGCCACTTGGTTCTCGGACTGATCCACTGCTCGGTTTCTGCTCTCTTGTGTGTGTACATGCCCTTCTTGTGAATCTTAGTGATTTTCATGTGCTATATTAGGTGATGCAGAGGAGAATTCTAGGCGGAGGACGTTGCTTGCTGCAGGGGCTGCCGTGTTTCTCTCTTGGCCTAATCCAGCAGCATGTGAGTTGTCCTTCCAATTTAGTATCAGTGTAGAGTGGTACAAGTGTGATAATACTTGACAGTTTAGTAGCACTCAGACTTGTGAATGGTTCATTTGGTCAAAACCATGTACCTGAGTGCCACTCTGATCTGGTATAGTCGCAGCAGAGGCTAAGAAGGGGTTCTTACCTGTCACCGACAAGAAGGATGGATACTCCTTCCTCTACCCATTTGGATGGCAGGTAATAAATAGTTACTGCTAAAGGGTCATGTGGTGCAAGATTACATTTCTTTTCCTTCATTGTAATGTGATGTCTGCAATTATCCAGGAAGTGGTCGTTCAAGGGCAAGATAAGGTATACAAAGATGTCATAGAGCCTTTGGAAAGTGTGAGCGTCAACACAATTCCAACCAACAAGCAAGACATCCGTGAGCTTGGTCCTCCAGATCAGGTTTATTTTTTTTATCTTGTTTCTTTTTCAAACATTTGTTAATGCCTGTGCAGTTGTATGGTGAGAAGGTGCATAATATGATCCATTATGTTGTGTTATTTAGGTTGCTGAAGCTCTTATACGAAAGGTTCTAGCTGCACCTTCACAAAAGACAAAGTTAATTGAAGCAAAAGAGGTGTACCATTTTTATCCAATTAATTGTACAAGATATTACACAATAATGCATTTCATAATTTCTAATTTACCTCAGTCATGTCAATTTGTCGGTTTGTCCAATTTATGTATTTGTGGTAAGTAGGGCCAACATGCTACTCAGTCATCAGTTGAAATTACCGTATGAAGTTGTACTAGTATGGATTAAAAGTGACCATATCTACATTTAATTATAAAACACGAAAACAAAAAATAACAGAATGCCAGAAATGTTTCATGTTGCTATCTGGAACCTGAGGCATGGAATTAGAATGCATTTTTAAGTGGAGTCTTCAGATAATACTTCCAGTTGAGATGAAACTGTATCTGCCTACTTATTTTGGAAGCAATTGTTTTTATCATCCCATAGTACTGCAGGTTAATTGATTTAATATCCATATCACTGACCATAATCTGAGATCAAACAGGTTAGGTCTTACTCCTAAATATTATGCATTTGCCGCAGTGCTTTTTTTCTTGTTTTTTCTGAAGTGATCTTTGTATATCACATTCTAAATTTTTTTAGCACTTTGCCACAAAACCTCATGTAGATATCATCTAGAGAAAGATAATCACAGATGTAATGTCAAACCTTTGTAAAATAATTTAGATTGTTTAGTAATTTCCCATCGGGGTAGAAGAATCAAATGATAATTTTGTTGACAGTTCTAAGTGTTCCTTTTAGCAAAAGGAAATATTTCATTACACCTTTGTTATTAAACTCACAATATGTATTCCTGCAAAAAGAAACTCACAATATGTATGTCACTGTGCAGAATGATGTTGACGGAAGAACTTACTACACTTTTGAGTTCACAGCCCAGGCTCCAAATTTCACCAGGCATGCACTCGGTGCAATTGCCATAGCGAATGGTTTTGACTCCTACCTGGCATCTTTTCCTCTCAGCAATATGTTTTGCTAATAGTATTTGCATGCCCTTGTTATACTTCGATCGACTTATTTTTGTTTCCAGTACTCTTAACCTGAATCCACAAAGTTTGCGTAATGCTGCGCTTGTCACATGGATTTGATTTTGCAGGCAAATTTTACACGTTGACGACTGGAGCAAATGAAAGGAGATGGGAGAAAATGAAGGACAGGCTACACGCGGTCGTCGATTCCTTCAAAATTGAAGCAAGAATATGATGGGAGGTTTGAGAGAGATTGTGCTGATTTTCCTTGTTGGTTTGGTCGTTTCAGGAGCTCCAACTGTGAGGTTCAACGGTAAATGTCGGGAACATGGATTGTAGTGATCTGTTTTCTTTTTAAATGTGTGGTACGACATTTGTTTGTAACTATGTATATCTTTCGAACGTCGTTACTGATCCTTGGAGTAAGGAGGTCACGAGAGATGTAAATGATTCATCGATTAAGCAAAGTTTATTAGAAAAGAAGGCCATCATATACCAGGTCTTCTTTATATATATACACACACATACACATATATATATATATACATATATACATACACATATATATACATATATACATATATATATATACACATATATACGTACTATTTTATCAGTAGCTAGTGGTGATGAATCTGTCACCTTTACAATCCATCTCATTAACACGTGGGACTTCATTGTCATTGACACGTGTGACATGGTGTTCTTTTAATGTTATAATTTTTTTCTATTATAACGCATAAACACTTAACTAATGTATATATATGTATGTGTGTGTATAGTGTATAGAGAGAGTTTTAGAACCAGAACTCTGGTTTTGTTATATATCCTAATATATGAAGTATACCGTAATATATGGTACATTTATGTTGTCTTGTCAAGCTAATAGCCTAATTCTCTTTTTTTGATAGGAGTGTAATTTTTTTTTAAGAAGGCCACGTAGACTCGGTTTTGTTTAAAAGCTATGATCCGGTGTCAACTTCTTACATCTCTTTTATGTAGGAGTGTAATCTCAAAGGAAGTTCTTGCTAATTGAATAATAAATCAAACATACCAAAAATAATGTTGCTGCTTAGTTGGACCACTACGTTGGCAAAAACCAGCCTGGTTTAGATTGAGGGATGTGAAGTAAATCGTACGGAAGTTTGGGGGTTGAATCTTAGATTTTCATGAATATTTATGCATGTAAATGGGCATTTTCTTTTTTCTTAGAAAAGCAGCATCTGCTAAAGGCCACAACCTTTCTTCTTCCCCTTTTCCCTCTGTAACTCTGCTGCATACCGACAGTGCGGCCGGAGCTTATAACCAGAAAAATTATTTAACTTATGCTTTTATTTAATTATGTATTACTTTTTACTATACTTATATAATATATCAAATATTAATATAACTAGAAAATAGCATGTCAAACGAATAAAGAAATCA
>KE373156.1:183260-202862 GCA_000418225.1 Zizania latifolia | reverse complement strand
GGCTGGATAAGAAGGCGTCGTCCATCCCCGCCACCGCCACGGCGCCGCCGCCGCCGTGGCCTCCGCCGTCGGCGTCCAGGGGAGAACTCAAAGTGGTGGGTGTCAGTTTGTCACGGTGTGTACTGCGGTGGGCAGGGGACGCGAGGCGAGACTCGAGAGGCGCGTGGCTTTTATCGGAGAGGCAGCTTCGGTGGGCCCCACTAGCATGGGAGGGGTCACGCCCCCAACTCCAGTACGCCACACCCCGCCTCGTGTTCCGCGTTCTCGTGGCGACGTTGGCCCCACTTGTCAGTGGGACGGCGCCGTTCCTTGCAGAATCTTCTGTGCACATACGGTGCAAGGGCCTTCTCTGTGACATACGAGGTCCACTCTGCTTTCCTGCGTGAGTCTAGTGACTACCGCCCCACGGAACCGGTTAAGACCACGGTTTTCCTCATTGACATTGGAATTTGATTAGAGATTCTCAGTTTGATTTTTTCAAAAAATCTCTAATATTATAAAAATTGGATTGGTTGTAAACAATAACGCTAAGAGGATTGATAAAATCGTGAAATAAGTTGTTATCTACTGGTTAGTTCTTTTAGGATAATGTCAATTAAGATGGCTACCAAATGTTTGAAAAAAAAATAACTTCTTTTGGACGGATAGGATATGCGATATACTAATTCTGATACTTTATGAAGAAGCACCATGTTTAGAAAGAGCTTATGCGTATATTATATGATGGTGCTCATATAATGTAGTTATGTGGGTATTTTTAAGCATTTAGATATAAGCAACGTTTAACCCACGTAAGACGGACACACGTAATAGGTAGATATCCTTATGGACTCTCCGTATTGTATATTTGTATTATTGTCCAGTTCGACATATTTTACATGTTGATGTCGTTTGTACATATATGCCGACTATTAATTCTAGCCACTATGATAACTATCTAACTATCTGAGAACATAAAAGTAATAAAGAATAAAGAAGTGGTTTAATCGGAGACAATGTTTCTTTTTTCATAGTAAAAATACTGTTGTTAGCAGAAGTAAAAAAATGGTCTGGATTGAACTACACACGTAAACATAGCGTACATATTCTCAATCATGTAGATTTAAATGTCATGCCCCTCGCATAAACAAGAGCATGCCAGTTATCCTATGATTGCGATCAATTCTCCGCAACGACGGCGTCGCAATACAAAATTAGAAACAGCTTATCTCACGCGTCATGAATTAATTAACGACGTAGTAAGATATGCCATCTCGATCTATTAGTATCCGATTTCTCCGTGATATGATACTATTATTATTATTACATAGAAAAGTATTAAACCCTAATTCTCTGCGTCAGACGTGACGCATACAAAAATCCTTTCGTTCTCGTGTACGTTGAGAATGTTTGTTGACGTGGCTAATTAGTTTATTCAAGATCCTATGAAACGGTGGGAGGTTTTCAAATTTCATTTCTAGGCGAAGTCGTTTAGACAGATTATACCACACTGGTTATATAAGATTGTTGATATGTGAACTGTTTTGTTAGCTTAGGTGTAACAAAAAAAAAGTGGCCTATTATGTTATGTCACTTACCACGTTTTTGCTCGTGAGATCGATCAGGTAAGTACTCGTCGAAAAGTGCAACTTTTATATAGCGTTAGCACGTACTCCATCCGTTTTAGAATGTAAGTCATTCTAGTCTTGTCTAGATTCATCTATAGATCAATGTATATGTTTTATATATGTATTTAAATTTATTGATATATGAATAAATCTAGACAAGACCAGAAAAACTAATATGAGGTATGAAATATGCATCATTTATAGCATTAGGTAAAATGTTGGTAATACATAGCCAACGTAGTAATGGAAATGAATCGGATATGGACAGATACAAGTGATATCATATTTATTTTTATATTTTTTGGATTTAGATATGGATATCCTGGATACGGATATACACTATCGGATATGAATATGAATTAGAATAAATACGGTTACTGATATTTAACATACCAAGAAAACCGTCTGTGCAGGCATCAAATCTACAAATATATTAAATTATCTTTTCTTCACTTTACAAGTATGACGTACATGTTGAAAATATAAACATTTTTACTACTCACAGTCTTGCAAAGATACATAAAGTAAATCTTGTGTTTGAAATTTGAAAATTAAATTTCTATTTGAAATTCATTTTTTTTTGTAAATCGGTGGATATACTCTAATTTCTTGATCTCAATAATACCTTAGAAATCCCCCAATTCCTAAAATTTCCAAAATTCCAAATTTTTATTTATTTCTATTCCTTTCATTTCTCTTTTTTCTTCTCTCCCTTCTCTTTCTTCCTTCCACTACTAGAGAACTGACATTTTATCCACCCCTTTTAGTACAAATCACAATTGAAACCGGTACTAAAAGTCACATACAATGGTCAAAAATAATACAAAAAATTATTGGTACGTATAACTGGTACTAATATATACTTTTAATACCGGTTGAGGACTCCAACTAGTACTAAACCCATTAGTACATGTTGATATCCCCAACCGGTACTAAAAGTCTGGGTATTAGTATCGGTTGGGGACACCAACCTGTACTAAATCAAAGTAGTACTAGTAGTACTAAACCCATTAGTACAGGTTGGTAGTACTAAACTCATTAGTACAGGTTGGTGTCCCTAACAGGTACTAAAATTCTAGGTATTAGTACCGGTTGGGGACACCAACCTGTACTAAAAATTTAGTACAGGTTGGTGTCCCCAACAAGTACTAATAACCAGACTTTTATTTAGTACAGGTTGGTGACCCCAACCGGTATTAATACCCAGACTTTTAGTACCGGTCGGGGACACCAATCTGTACTAATGGGTTTAGTACTACTAGTACTACTTTGATTTGGAATTTAAGAGAGTAAATACATATAAAATAGTATAAAAATACTGCAACACAAAAGAAATATAAGACACATTATATTTTATCATGGTATTTAAAATTAAACTTTAACCATTAATTTTAAATACCATTTTTATATCATTAAAAAATCAAATCTGTAAGTCTAATTGTTAGTTGAAAGTTATTAAAAAAATTACACATGCTGCTTATATATATTTATTTAAATCAGAGTATTTTTTATACTATTTTATATGCATTTACTCTCTTCAATTTTAAATCAGAGTATAATAGTAATACTAGTGTTGTAGTAGTACTTATTAGTAGTACTAGTGTTGTACTAGTAGTACTAGTAGTACTAAACCTATTAGTATAGATCGATGTCCTAAACCGATAGTAGTACCTAATATAAAAATAGTTTTATTTTTTTCTGACATTTTGGTTTTCTGTCAGTGTCCCTCTAGTACCAGTTGGGTTATACAACTGATACTAAAGGTTTTTCGCCTGATATTTTAATTTTTCATCCGTGTCTCATTCAATGTCAGCCAGGAACACTAACCGATACTAAAGAATAATATATAAAAAAATGTCACAATCTCCTTTAAAATAAACTAATCAATTCCTACTCTCCACGTAAAGCTTCTTTCCATACTATCTTCTCATCCATGGCTAGCATCCGATGGTGTACACATCAGGTTTTACAACGGCAGGTTCTCCCCGTCCACGGCGAGGAAGGCCACCTAGAGCGCAACTCCGCCAGCGAGGCCGACATGATGCTGCCACATTCGTCACGGACGTTGGCAGCCAAGCGATCCCTCAACGCCAACGTCAACGGGAACGGCAATGTCAATGGAGGAGGCGCGTCAGGCGGGAACCCGACGAGCGGACCGGCAGGAGGCCGGACTCCCCTGCATCCAAGCGGCTTCATCTTTCTCTAGCTCTGTCATCTGTAATTAATTCTCTTGCTCGGTAGGTCTTCCTCCGTGGAGTCCTCCGTTTCTTGCTCACTGTCCAGCAGCTACTAGCTAGCTCGCTCTGTAATTAATCACTGTGTGCTGCTGCTGGCTAGCTACTAGCTAGCTAGCTTGCTCAGTAATTAATTCTTGGACAATCGCTATTGGATTGTCTATTTTTACTTACGTTGTATTAAAACCAACTTTAATAAAATCTAATTAAAAAACAACATATATCTTAAAGTAATAGAATTTACGTTAACAGGTTTGATTAATCTCGAATGACTATTACGTGCAAGGTAGATTTATATTGATTCAGGCCTTCGAAGGGAATAATAACCTTACGTCCAGTTTGCAGTATTCTTCGTCATTATCATTTTCGGGTCTATTACAGTAGAAAGGGTAGATATTTATAGACAAAATATAATAGGATAATACTATTTTACCCTCTAGTTACAACTGTCATAGCCGGTTCTGTGCACAAGACCTCATAGGGATAAAATAGTAAACTCTAGTGTGAATATGCTTAGAAAGCAAATATCTTGACCGACATTACGGCGGCCCTCCGAAGTGGGATGCAATCGAAGGGGAGACAGTTCTTCATGACCCTTCGCATAACGCACGGGCTTCGAAGTGCCTTCGCTGGTGAACCCTAGACCTTTGAAGCTTCGAGTGCTATGCAAGAACTTCGAAGTACCTTGCGGGGCAAAACGCTTGGTTTACAAGCATGATGGGATTATTTTCTCTCAACAGTAGCCCCTCGCACATGGCCCTTTAGACCTATCTTCAGGAAGGGACGATGCGCGTTATCAGAGAACCATCATGCTTCAAATATATCAATCCTCGCACCAGCTGGTTGAACTTCGGACGTTATCAACGGACATTTAACTCAGAGAGAGGCCAAGCGATGAGGACGACGGGACGTCCTCGGGCAACCAAACGCCGCTTTGATGGGACGGTGAATCTCGAAGCCCAACCATCGCCGTTATCTTCGAGGTTACCTTTTCCAGACAGTTTTCACCTTGGCCCCACGCGTCAGTGATGGAGGGTGAAACGCTGCGCGGTGACAAATGCCAGCGCGAAGAGGCTTGCGGGACAAGCCCTGTGGCCTACAAAAGGCCGACGGCCATCACCGTGAACATTCTCACGCTCGTGGCTCCCTTTTTCTCCATCTCTCGCATCCTTCAACCTCTGTAACCCAGCCTCTAGCGCCCTTTTGTTCTTCTTCGTGATCCTTCGGCTCATCGGCCATAACGAAGAAGTCATCGAAGGGCTCCAACCTCCAAGCTCCTGTCAACCCCAAGCTTCTCCAGCAGCAATCGGCTGCAGCAGTGGCGTCCTGAGGAGGTCCCAGTGTCCCGAGGTCATACAGACCTCGCGACCTCAGGCCTCCGTCAAAGAAGTACACGGAGCAGACCTTCATCCTAGAGAAGTCGGTCAGCACTGAGAAGTGACAGAGATCTGCTAAGGAAGGTTAGATTCAAGCGTTGCTATCCGCATCCCAGAAGAAGAGGTGATCCCGGAGTCGATGGTAGATGAGGTGGTCGTCTTTAAGGCCTTCTTCGAAGCGGGCCTTGGTCTTCCTTTGTCCGATCTGCTTCCGGAGGTCCTTTGGCTATACAACGTGGAGTTGCCGTAGCTTTCTCCGAATGCGATAGCCCGCTTGGCAATCTTTGAGTGGGCTATGAGGGCTGAAGGGTGTGAAGGCCGAGCCGAATTCTTACCGCGTTGCACGAAGCCAACTGCTAGCCCAAAAGACGGATGGGGAGGATGGAGTGACCAAGCTGTTGGCGTATGGGAGTGTCAACTTCTAGCTCTGCAAGGAGTATCAAGACTGCTTCCCTGCGAAGGTCATCAACAAGCGATGGTACTCGGACTAGACCCTCCGGTGGTTCTATGTCTCGACCGGCTCAAACACCTCCCTCCGCTCTCTCAACCAAGGGATCTTGTACCGTCGGGAGGCGAAAATTTCAACCGATGAGCCCACGATTCGGTTGCGGGTTCAACTTCTAAAGATTGTCGCCCGCTAGATGAGTATGAGGGATTTGGCGGAGGAGTTTATCCTACTTTGGATCGCTCCCCTGAAGGCCCGATGGCCTACGGAGTTTCAGAGCGCCGGAGATGGAAAGCCGAGGAGGATCCCTCAAGAAACCATAGGTATTCAACTTCGAACCTTATACTTTGATCAAGTGTCTTTCTTTACCTTATGTTATGTTTTGCAGTTGCGAGGGTGAAGCTCTCTCTGGACCAAGTGGTCAAGGCGACCGAATGGGTCATCGGGCCTCCGACTTCGAGCGAGAAGCGAAAGTGCCTCGAACTCGTGGGCTCGTGGGAGAGGTTTAACCGCATATGGGGTGGACTCAACATCGTGACCCTTCTCTCCCTGACCCGGACGCTCCCGAAGTGGCTCTGAAGAAGAGGAAAGCGGACAAAGGCCCTCAGGGGGCCCGAAAGCCATCCCCGAAGCGGAGGGGTCGCCCTCAGCGGAGCCTGCCAAGATAGAAGTCGCCTGCTCCTCTGGCCATCTTGGCCTTACCTCCGCCATCGTCGGTGGGGACGAGCACTGCTGGCGCAGCCACGACGATCTTGGGGCCTATCGCACAACCTGGCGGGGCCTCGCCCTTAGGGTCCCCGGTTGACTCGGGGGACGACTTCATTCAGCTGTTCGAAAGGGGACGAAGCTTGTCTTTGTCTCCATCAGGGGCGGCGGAAGGTAAGCCTGTGCACATACTCACATAGTAAAGTCATCATTTTTTATGTCTTATCTAATTTATACGAGATTTGCTCGAATTTAGATAACCCTACGGTGGTCGACCAGGAGAGGCTCTACGCCGATGATGTTGACACCGTCGGCGGAGTAGGGGATGAAACAACTTATGACGCTGCGGCCATCGAGGATGTCGAAGTCAACCCCAAAGGGGGCACCTAAGCTAATCCCAAAAGGGACGCTGAGTGCTCTTCCCAAGGCGAGGAGTCCCATGGCGCCTTAGCGCGAAGCCCCTCAGTGGCGGCAAGGATCCTAGAGCGGGTTCCCCTGCTCTAGCCTTTCGTAGCCCTAGGGGCTAACATAGGGGCACTGCTGGAGCCTCTGGTCTAGGCTAGCTGGAGTCTGGACCGAAGCGGCTTGGTCGCTGAAGTTGGTCGGCATCATCATGCTAACCTAGCGGCAGCCCAAGAGGAGGCCCTTTACCAGGTACGCATTTTATTACTTCGAGGTTTTGTTACTTCGCAATTATCCATCTACTTGTTATTTTTGCTTATTTCTACTTCACGACTTATTAGGTTCTTATCCTAGCTCGAGGGACTGTGAGCGCCTTTAACCGATGGGAGCAGTATCATGAGCAGGAGTCGAAGGCCCTCCGGGAGCGAGTCTCGGAGGCGGAGGACAAGGTGTCGAACTTAGAAGATAACCTCCGTCGTGAGCAGGAGCAAAGGCAGCCATTGAAGCTGAAGCTCGTGACCTCCGTAACGCGATGGAGGCCCTAGAGGCCAAAGTTCAGAGGCTCCAGGCTAAAAAAGCAGCCTTGGAGACTGGAGCTTCCGAGCTTCAAGGGGCCAACGAAGTTCTGACGGCTTCGGAGGCCATGCTAAGAGCAGAACAGGCTGATGATGTCAAGGTGGCGGACGAGACCAACGGAGCGCTTAGCGAAATGCTATCGCGCTTTGGTACGGTCTACCATGCTTCGTCCTTCCCAGTGGCCGAGCTCCTGACGCGCCGCTTGAAGTACCTTCACGCCACAGCCAAAATGGCTGAAGCCAGCATGGTCACTTGTGGGGAAGTCTCTAGAAGGGTCGCAGCCCAAGGTGTCCTCCATCATCTTCAGGATGCGGGTTGCGACCACATCCACCCTGCAACGGGGGTCACGGCAATCGACTTCGAGGGTGCCCTTCTTTTGGCGCCAACTACGGAGATTTCCGCCTCATGGAAGTCGTTTCATGGGGCCTGAAAGAACCAAGGACGGTCGGCGACACAGGCTATGATGGACAAAGCCCGACGCCACCGAACGCAGCAAGCGGCTCCCTCGTCGAAGCCTTCAGACAACCCTCCCGCGGTGTAGTTTTTTAGGATATTTTTATATATCTTTTTTATTGTAACTGACTTTGCTTATTAATGAAAGAAATACTTTTGAGATTTCTCAGGACTTAACTATGAATCCTACTCCCGAGGTTGAAATACTTGAAGCCAGCGAAGAGCTTCGACATCGATGGGCAATTTTTGAGGCCGTTAGGGCCGAGGGTCACGCTCGCTTTAGACTTCCCCACGATCATCTAGGTAGGGTAAAGCCCAAAGTAGCCGATGAGGTACTTATATCAATAAAAAAGGAGCCAATTACGCCTATATCCTCTTCGTCAGAGTCAATTGACTGGGACGACAAAGGACGCGAATCGTCAGCCGGGCCAAGCCAACCTGAGCTCCGCTTGTGGGTGGAGCTACAGGAAGAAAGGAGGGTCCTGAGGGCCTCGAAGAAAGATAAGCGATCGAAGTCTAAGGCAAAGCCTCCTTCGGACCCATGAGGGCAGGGATCTGGTGGAAGCTCTTGGAGTCAGCCCCCTCCAAACCAATAGGGGCGAAGGGTTTTTGATTCCTCCTTGGGCTAGATACTAATTTTTCATGATTTGATTGTATTTTGAGATAACGCTTTGAATTTATAATGCTTTGAACATGTAATTCATATGTTGATAACGGCTTGTAGCCGAAGTGTACTTGATTTTGATCATTCATGAATAAAAGTGCGTTTCAGCATATCTTGTCATACGGACTTGTATCGAAGCATGTCCTGAACGCATCCGTATATTGCGCTCCCCCTTGTTTGTGGCAGGTATGAGCCTTGCGAGTGCGCGGCAGGAACAGAATTTTTATGCAACACGGTGCAGGCGAGCTTCGCAAAAAACTTGTATGTTCGAATGCATTATTTTGAAGGTTGAAACTGGGGCTTCGAACCTGTGGTCTCGTTGGACCTTCATGGTCGCTTCGAGCTTGTAGCTCGGAACATTTACCGCTACTGGCCCGGGGGCCCTTTGTAACGATATAATTTTCTAAGGTTCGAAGAGTAGGCTTCGAATTCCTTAGTGGTCTCTTTGGACTCTTTTGGACGCATCGAGCTGTAGCTCAAAGTCCTGGTTTGTACCGTTACGGGCCTGGGGGGCACTGTGTATTGGTAAGGGTGGAGCGGATCACACAAAAACTTTTTTAGGGTCTTTTGACAGAACCCAAAGACAATACCTTTGGCCATACTCGAGGAGTGACCTTCGAGCATTGGGCTTCGAACTTCACGCTAGAGTGGAGTGCACTCCTACGTGTGTTAGACTTAATTGTCTCACACCGAGCCCACCTTCGAGCTTCGGATAGCAGAAATGAGTCAGCATACTATGTACGCTTCGAAGTTTTTCTGACGTCACGATGCGTCCATCGTTATGTCAATATTTTCGAAGGTAGTAGTATGCGAACCGTATCCCGGGGGATGTATGCATACCTTAGCATGAATATTGCAATCAGGATGCTTTATTCGAGAGAGCCTTCTCCAATATCACTTGTAGAAAGAGCTAAGCATAATATCGCCGAAGGTGCTCCGCATGCTAGATATGCTTCAATTCTTCTCTTTCGAGGGTTGACAGTCTGAATGAGCCTGGTCGGTTAGACCAGAGTACGATGTATGGCACTTCCCATTTGTTGCTTCACTTGTTGGGAGTTGGGACAATTCGAAGCACTAGATACCCGAGTTGCAAGGTATTGGATTTTACTTTAGGGTTGTACCATAGCTTCGTTTGGTCCTGATACTTCATCAGGTTAGCTACAGCTCGAAGCCTTGTTTCTTTGGTGAGATCAATCGAAGCTTCACGCTCACTATTGTCCTTTGGGAGTAACGTCTGTAAGGAGCCCCCTTTGAGTTTCGTAGGGGTCATTGCTTCGTCTCCGAACAACAAACAGAACGGAGTGAACCCTGTGGATCTTGCTTGAGTGGTCTGAATGGACCATAGAATTTTTGGCAATTCCTCGACCCATAGCCCCTTGGCAAGGCCTACGATCCGGCGGTTGAGGCCCGATAAAATATTACCGTTGGCCCTTTTGACAGCTCTGTTGGACCGCAGATGCCTAACTGCCGCGAAGCATACCTCGACGCCGAGGCCTTCGCAGAATTCCTTGAAACGCTCCGCATCAAACTGAGTTTCGTTGTCGATTGTGAGCTGCTTGGGCACTCTGAATCTGCAAATGATATTCTGCCAGAAGAACTTTTGGATGCTCTTCAAAGTTATTACGGTCAAAGGCTCTGCTTCGACCCATTTTGAGAAGTATTCCATTGCTACTATTGTGAACTTTAAGTTCCCTTTCGTCTGTGAAAATGCTTTGATCAAATCCATGCCCCACCGAGCAAGAGGCCATACCGGAGGGATGACTTGCAGTGGGGTGGGCAGACGATGACTACGCCTACCCATCCACTAATAGCCTTGGCATGTGCGAACTAAGGCTTCGGCATCAGCCATTATGGTGGGCCAGTAGAGACCTTGTCGAAGTGTCTTGCCTGCTAGCGCTTGTGGCACTAGATGACTTCCGCACAGGCCTTCAT
The DNA here is from genome assembly GCA_000418225.1 of Zizania latifolia. Lineage (NCBI taxonomy): Eukaryota > Viridiplantae > Streptophyta > Magnoliopsida > Poales > Poaceae > Zizania > Zizania latifolia. The sequence goes on along the minus strand of KE373156.1, from coordinate 192,468 downwards.
GGATTTCTCGAAGTATATCTTGCCCTTCACTTCTTGGAATGCATTGTAGCGGGGGCGAACAAACACTGGATTTGTATAATAAGCCATCGATGATGTGGTAGTTGTGGACCCTGTGCTGCAGCCTTGCAAGCTCAGGACCTTCGGGCAGGATGCCTTCGTCACGAAGCATGGCCATGATAGGGCTGCGCCAGTCCTCAGGCTGTACACAAAGTATCTCGGCTAATTCTGGCTTCGTTGCAGCTGGTGTAGATAGTTCATCGTAAAACGCTCTAGCAGGGGGTTCTTGACCTTCGGTTGCTACTTTGGCTAGAGCATCTGCTTGCTAGTTTCCCCCCTGGAATGCTTCTGATCGAAATCCCTTTGAACGTGAGCTCCGCCTTACGCACCTTAGCCAGGTATTGGGCGAGGTCAGGAAGCCGAGTTTGGAAGCTTTTATCTACATGACCAGTAATAATCTGGGAATCGGTTTTTACAAGCACTCTAGTAGTGCTTAGAGCTCTTGCCTTTCAAAGGCCTAACATGACGCCTTCATACTCAGCTAAATTATTGGTGGCTTTAAAATTTAGCCATACAGAGTACAAGACCTTTTGGCCAGAAGGAGAAATTATTACAACTCCAGCGCCTGCCCCGGAGGTCTGGTAAGCTCCATCAGAATAGATAGTCCATATACCTTCGCTTAGTGCTTCAGGGGACCAGACTTGATTGTAGTGCGGGCAGTAAACTCTATGCCGAAGGGGGCTAGCTCGACTGCCGACTTCCCCACTCTTTCGATGGAATCTTTGTTGCAAAGCATATCTCCAAGAGGTATGACGTCGGGACAATAATATTGGGTATAAGGAAATAGTGTCAAAGCTTCCTAGAGTCCATGATGAGGGAGTATGCTATTTTTTCTAGCTTCGTGTATCTTGTTTTGGCTCCCGACAAAGCCTCGGAGACAAAATAGATAGGTCTTTGGACCAATTTTCCGTTGATGTCTGCTTCGCGCACAAGCACCGCACTCGCAGCGAAGGCAGTTGCTACGAGGTACAATAGCAGCCCCTCCTCCAGAAGGAGAGTAGTGAGGGTTGATAAATCGACAAGATATGCCTTGATGTCGTCGAAGCTCCTTTAGCATTCGGGCGTCTAGGCGAAGTCTTTGGAGCCTTTTATTGCTTTGAAAATGGGAAGGCTTCGTTCCACGAAGCGAGCCAGGAACTTGCTGTGAGCTGCTAGCCGGCCTGCAAGCTCTTGAACTTGTTTTAAATTTTCGGGAGGTGTCATGTGTTGTAGCGCATTGATCTAGATAGGGCTAGCTTCGGTACCTCGACTCGAAACCAGGTACCCTAGAAGCATGCCAGCTCGGGTGTCGAAGACACATTTCTCGGGATTTAGACGAATCCCCATCTTCAGAAGGCTTTCGAAGGTCTCTGCTAGGTCTACGCTATGCTCATGGCGCCTTATACTTTTAATTACAATGTCATCCATATAGGCTTCGACAGTCCTTCCTATTTAATGGCCTAGGGTCTTAGCAATTAGCCTAGAAAAGGTTGCCTCAGCATTTTTTAAGTTGAAGGGCATTCGTACATAGTAATAGACACCAGAAGGGTAACGAAGCTAGTCTTTTCTTCATCTTCGCGTCTTAGCCATACTTGATGATACCCTGAGTAGACATCGAGGAAGCTTAGCAACTCTGAGCCAGCGGTGGAGTCGATGAGCTGGTCGATGCGAGGCATGGGGTATGGGTCACGGAGCATATTTTATTTAGTGAAGTGAAATCGATGCACATCTGCCACTTCGTCGTGTTCTTCTTTTTTACAAATATGGGGTTCGATAGCCACTCCATGTGACTGATCTCCCGTATGACCCCCGCTCAAAGCAGCTTCTCCACTTCGGTCTTGGCCAGGCTGGCATGTTCGACTGACAGCTTCTGGAGCCCCTGGCGCACTGGTCTTGCTCTTGGGTTTACCAATAGGGAGTGTTCGATGATGCTCCAGTCAACCCTTGGGATATCTTCGTCAGTCAAACAAAAACATCGAGGTTGCCTCGAATTGTTTCTTCAAGCGAAGCCATGTCTTCTGGACTTAGATCCTCTCCAAATTGAATGGGTTACTCGTGGCCCTCTTCCACGAGCACCTTCGTGACAACCTCTTCGTCGGGGCAGGGTTTCACCAGTGGTCCTTTCGAGGCCTCGGGAGGTTGGCTTGATTCTCCAGGCTAGAAATCCATAGCGTTCACCTGGCGTGCTTCGAGGGGAGCCATGTGACCGTACTCCACCCTTCACGCCACACTCTGGTCGCCTAGTACGGTTAACACTCCTCCCTGTGTGGGCAGCTTCATGTAGAGATAGTTGTGTTGTGCTACAGCTCTGAACTGGTTCAATGCACCACTTTTGAGGATGGCGTTGTAGGCATATGGGGCGTCGACGATATCGAAGATGACTTCCTCCCAGCGCGCGAGAGGTTGCCCTCACCGAAGCAGACTTCGAGACCAATCTGGCCTATGGCTTCGAGGGGTGGCCCAATGAAGCCTTGCAGAGGCCTCGCAGCTGGAAGAAGATGTCTTCTAGGAATGCACAGCTGGTCGAAGGCGTGCATGAAGATTATGTCCACCGAGCTTCCTCCGTCTATGAGCACTCGCCGGACTTCCGTGCCGGCTTTGTCAGTGGTGATGATGTGGGGGTCCGCATGTGGGAACTTAATCCCTATAGCATCTTTGGCTGTGAAGGTAATTGGCATGTGGGCCTACTCCGGTATTGTCAAGGCGGAGGTAGAGGCCCCAATGTGGCATACTTCTCGGACGTAATCCCGCCTCTACCGCTTGGATAGGGTTCCCAGCGCTCCACCTCTAGAAATGGAGAGCACCACACGCTTTGAAAGGCTAGGGGCATCTTCGATCTTAGGTGGCGGCATTATTGTTGCCGCCAGGCCTCGCGGCGGTGCTTCGCTTGCGGTTGCTTGTCCCACAGTCTGGACTTGCTTCGGCCGATTGGTTTTGGTCGCCCGGTCAGTAGTTCCTCGACCCGTAGTGCGCTCGAGGTAGTCCCCTCTCAAGGCCAGTATAGCCTTGCAGAAGTCAGTGTTATGGCTTCAATTCTCGCCATGGACGTTATAGAAGAAGGTTTGGTTCGGGACGGAGGGCCCTGATGACGGCCTCGCTCTGCCCCCTCGTCCACGGCCTTGCCCTTGTTGGAATTTTGGGGCCCCTGGCCCTATGATGTTGAGCACTTCACTGCGGAAGTACTTTTTGTTCCTCCTTGGCTCCTGAGCCTGGAGCTCCTGGGGTGCCAGCTTCGGGGGGCTTGGGGCCCGTACTTCTGGAGCCCGCACCTGAGCGACGGTGGCGCTTCTTTTGAGCTGCCCCTCTTTCGAGCAGTGAACTCTTCGAAGTACTTCATAAGCTGAGCCACCGAAGAGATGGGCTTCCTATGAAGCTTGTCAAGGAGGCCTAGGTGCATGACACCTTCGCCGGCTGTGTCTAGCACTAAGGACATGGAGAGCCCTTTGATCTACGACTTCGTGAAAGCGAAACGCTGGAAATACTCACGAAGGGTCTCTCCGGGTTGCTGCTTCACCTAGAACAGGCTCCCGATGTACATAGGCGCCACGTATGTTTCTTGGAAGTTGCTCGTGAACTTCTTGCACAAATGTTTCCATGATTTTACGGAGCCTGGTTTCAACGACCAGAACCACCGAAGGGCTATGCCTTCGAGAGCTAAGGGGAAGCATTTGGCCATAGTGTCTCTCTCACTTCCGCTAGCTTCAATAGCGATGGCATACGAACGAGTGAACTCATCGGGGTCTAAGTCCCCAGAGTATTTAGGCAGCTTGGTGGCTCAGAATTTTGAATGAAAGCGGACCATCTGCAGGCCAGGGTGCAGTGGTGATCTTTCGTCAAATGAGGCGTTTTGCCTCCGCTCTTGGGGTTCTTGCTCGCCGTGGTCGCTCACGGTGACGATGGTTGGTGGCCTTTGGAGGTCTTCGTGGGCCTTCGGGGCACGCACTTCATCGATCGTGCTTTGACGCCATCGAAGGACCTCCGCTTTAAGCAGGGCCAGCTCGGAGGCCTGCGCGTCATTGAAGGCCCGCTCCCTCCGGAGTACGCCTGGGTCTTGCGATCGGATGTAGTCTATTTGCAGCGCCATGAAGGGCAGCAGGGGGGCCTTCGTGGGGGGCCCATTGCCCTTGACGGGACGGTTGCTGAAGGGACCGCAGCAGGACCCGTCGGTCGGGAGGTGCCATCTGCCGAAGGAGGGATTGAGGTGTGCTCCTCGGCCCTTGGGACGGTGTCTGGCGTTGGGAGGCCTACGGCATGATCCGCAGCCTCTGGAGCGCGCCCCGGAGGGTTCACCGGCGAGGGGTCCGCGATTCCTGTGCTAGTGTCTGTGGCCGAGGCCCTAGGGACTTGGGAGGACCTCCGAAGGGGAGCCGTACTTTTGTTTTTCTTCAGAGGCATGGTTCGAATCTTGGTGGTAGAGAGGCTAGTTTAGTACTAAAGTCCCCACAGACGGCGCTAACTGTTTGCGTAATAGAATTTACAATAACAGGTTCGATTAGCCTCGAAGGACTATTATATGCAAGGTAGGTTTATACTGGTTCAGGTCTCCGAAGGGGATAATAACCTTACGTCCAGTTTGTAGTATTCTTCATCATTATCATTTTCGGGTCCCTATTACAGTAGAAAGGGCAGGTATTTATAGACAAAATACAACAGGATAATACTATTTTACCCTCTAGTTACAATCATCACAGTCAGCTCTATGCACAAGACCTCGTAGGGGTAAAATAGTAAACTTTAGTGTGAATATGCTTAGAAAGCAAATGTCTTATCGGACATTACGGCGGCTCTTCGAAGTGGGATGCAATCGAAGGGGAGGCAGCTCTTCATGACCCTTCGCATAACGCACGGGCTTCGGAATGCCTTCGCTGGCAAACCCTAAACCTTCGAAGCTTCGAGTGCTATGCATTTAGCTTCGAAGTACCTTGCCGGGCAAAACGCTTGGTTTACAAGCATGATGAGATTATTTCCCCCCAACAATATAGAAATATTATCTAAAAACAATGGTAATGAATATATAAGAACAAAAATAATAATAATATTTTTTTAAAAAAATAGGTCTTTTTTAGTACGGGTTGGGGTCTCCAACAACGTTTGGTACCGGTTAGAGTTTTCAACTGGTACTAAAAAGTGTATTAGTACCCGTTGAATAACCGGTACTAATGTGTCACCCCTTTAGTCCTAGATGAACAATACTGGCTCAAAATCCGAGATTAAAAGGGGCTAGTACTAATAGCATGTTCTTTAGTAGTGTTCCCTTTTCCTTCTTCCTCTTCTATTTCTCCTAGATTGTATCCAGTGCAGCGCGCAGCGGCACGGGGTGGGGTGGCGGCGATGGCAGCACGACGGTGAGAGGTGCGGGGCGTGGCAACACGACGATGGGGCAAGGTGGCGACGTGGGGCATGACGACGTAGCAATGGGGCGTGGCGTGATGTGCGGCGGCCGGACAGGACGGCAACCAAGGCACCGGCCTCTCGCAGGGGCTGAGGATGCTCTTGCACCGGGCGGTGGCTTAGAGGAATAGGAAAGAGATAAGTCCAGGAGGCAAGTGTCTAGCACAAATCCTAAAGCATAATTGGACAGTTAGAAATAATTAGGTCTGATGGATTTTTAATTTTGATAATTTAAATAAGATTTATATCGATTATGTAAATTCAAATCCGTATCCGATGAATCTCAGTGATACCATGTCTATTTTCGTATGAAAAAACATTTTCATATTTAAAAAATTCATATCCATATCTATTTTTAACTATTCTCAACGAAAATTATTCCATTTTTTTTATCTCTAGTCATACTTACTGAGAGGACGTAGGAGGACTGGTTTTTCTTTTGGCGAGGACGAGTGAACCACTCAGGAAGTCCATAGACTAACCTGTGTAAAACTGTACTAACTGATCCTTTAGTACTGTGGTATATGATTATTGGTTAGATTTTGTACCGTGACAACCGATCTGCCAGTAATGACGGGCAGGCAATTTTGTAAAACCCGGTCTACACGCATGATTACACGAACATGTGCGAGTGTGACACCTTTCCAACAGATCGTATGAGAGAAGAAAGAGACGAAAAGGAGCTAGACTGAATACTATACTCATCTCACCGGCAATATGACCTCGGATATCCTTAATGGATTTTTGTCGAGCTAAATCGGATATGGATTGGACTGGATTGGACAGGCCTGGCATAGTTTGGCATATATAAGCTATATTGGGAAATATATTCTAATAAATTGGAAATAATACGAAGACATGGAAGAATATATTTATAATTAGAAAATAGCTTAAAGATAGAAAATTATTCAATTATAATCTTTTAAAAATAACAACCGAATATAATGCTTTTCCTATAACCTCACTCCCCATATTATATAAGGGGGCGAGGGAACATCAGACATAGCCATACACCAAGCTGATCTATATCAATCTACATCCACGCTTCTTAGCTACGCAAATACATTTAATCTACAATCTACTATACATGATGTAGGGTTTAGAGATGTCTAAAAACTAAGTCGATCATTAGGTCTAGAATCTAACGCTTATCTCTACTACACAAATCACTACGGAAGGTATCCACCGGTGGACTACTCAGTGAAACTGCCTACTGTATTAAAAAAATCTAGTCTTAAAAATATATTGAAATTTGTTAGTACTCTCTCTTTCACAACTAATGGAAGGCATTCTTGGTTTTGAATTATACAAGTTAAGCTTCTTGATATTTGTTTATTTTTGTATTTTATAGCTGTTGAGCTTTACTATCTAAAGTAATAATTTAAGCTTTTTAAAAAGGTACAAATTTTAGGAGTAACTACAGCCGAACATGACAATGACTGCCCGTCTAATTTGATTTGATACAGGGTTAACCAAACTGAAACCTGTCGGTTGGCAGCTTCCATGTCGTCGAGAAATGGATATTATCAGACTTGCCCGAGTAGCTGATCTGACTTCTATCAGGTCGTTGTCGAAGATTGCTTCCAAACAACCCTGGAGAGCTAGGGTAGTAGGGTTTGGCATATCTATGCAGTATCCGTTTGTTGATTCCTCTGAACATTCGGCGCAAAGGTCAACTGATCAAGCACTTTTTACAAGTTTTCGAAAAACACGAAAGCTAATGATTTGATTACTCAATATTCGATTGAAATGGATCCAAAACAATTTGAAAAAGGCCTGAATTTTCCAACATGCGTTCGTGCGCAGATAAATTGATAAGGCTGATAAATTATCATGGACAAAAAGCCCATGCCGTCGGGCCACTGAGTCCTGTTTGATAGGTCAAAGCCCATTCTATCCATCTTTGTATGGGCCAGAAAATTATCTAAATTGTCGGCCCATCCACGTAAATGAGCTAAGATTAAGGCCCATCCAAACGGAGAAATTTCTCGACCACCACACGTGAACTCCTAACTCACCTAGGCCGTAGACCTGTCAGAAATGAGCCCTTATATAGGCCCAACTCATATAGATAGTAGGTCCATCAGAAATAGGTCCTTATATAAGCCCAACTCACATAGATCGTAGTCCTATCAGAAATAGACTCTTATATAGACCTAATTCACATAGGTCGTAGGCCATCAGAAATGGACCCTTATATAGGCCTAACTCACATAGGTAATAGGCCTGTCATAAATAGGTCTTTATATAGGTCCAACTCACATAGACCGTAGACCTGTCAAAAATAGGCTTTTATATAGACCCAACTCATATAGGTAGTAGACCTGTCAGAAATGGGTCCTTATATAGGCCCAACACACATATATCGTAGGCCTGTCAGAAATGGGCTCTTATATAGATCCAATTCACATAGGTCGTAGGCCTATCAGAAATGAGTCCTTATATAAGCTCAACTCATATAGATAGTAAATCTGTCAGAAATGGGTCTTATATAGATCCAACTCATATAGATCATAGGCCTGTCAGAAATAAGATCTTATATAGACTCAATTCACATAGGTCGTTGGCCTGTCAGAAATGGCCTTTTATGGGCCCAACTGCTCCTCGTAGAGTCCCCATCTCGTTTAGAGCTGCGACGCGAAGGTTCTCGAAGCGCCAGTGCGCCACACACGCCTCGCGCCCTCGAGATAAGCTTTCGTCCGCGTCGATTTCCCCCTTCCGCTCACCGCCGTCCCGACCGCGGCGGCCGGCTCCGGCGAGGTGCTGCCCATGGAGGTCCTCCTCTCGACCACCGCCACGACCACTGGGTCCTCCTCGGCGCTCCTCGCTACCACGTTCCGACGCGGCGGCGGGCGCCTCCTCCTCCGTCCCCGACTTGGCTCGACGCCGCGCCGCGCAGCGTTGACGGCACGCGCCTCGGCCGAGCCGCTGGAGGTCTGCGCTAAGGCCTCCGTCACCGTCTCCGGCCGCCTCGGCGACTGTGAGCTTTCTCTCTCTATCTCTGTCTGGGTGGGTGCTCGCGCTGTGGATGAATTTGGACATTTCGTAATGTAGGTGATTTTTGATGTTATTTTGATTTGGACAGCGGTATACTCGGTTTGTGCGACATAATGTAGGCAAAAATTATTTCATATTTTCATATGCTAACACACTTTACCTGATTACAGTAGCTCCTACTAAATTAATATACACAACACACCGTCTGAAATTAATATTGGCATCTGATTAATAGAAAAAAAAATATGTGGTCATGTGGGCAATGTAAGTATCCCAACATTCTAATGATATGAAGTATGTGACATTAGAAGCGTAATTTTAAAGTGATAATTTAGTCGCATGGCAAATTTTTATGTAATGACTTGTTGAAATGGCCCGATCATTCTGAATTAAATTTTATATGTTTGTCACAGGTCCTTTCACACAGAGAGTTTTGTTGACAATAGAGGAGAAACATCTGCCATATGATATTAAACTAGTTGATCTCACTAACAAACCTGATTGGTATGTATTTGGATTAAACATACTTTTCGGATTGTCTATGGCTGTTGTGTTGCTCGATAGTTCATGCCCATCATGCTTTTGTCTTGCCTCACCAGGTTTTTGAAAATCAGCCCAGAAGGTAAGGTGCCTATTGTCAAGCTTGAGGAGCAATGGGTTGCTGATTCGGATGTTATAACACAAGCAATAGAAGAGAAGTACCCTGAACCATCCTTGGCAACTCCACCAGAAAAGGCTTCAATGTAAGTGTTTTTCAGTGCCTTTCTTAATAGTTACTGCATAA
>KE373156.1:126561-166427 GCA_000418225.1 Zizania latifolia | reverse complement strand
CGGGGGACCCACCGCACGCACGCGCGCCAGCAGGAGTCAGACCCGGCCGAAAGGGGTAGGAACGCATTAAATGCGACTGGACTGAAAGCGGACGGGAGGTAATCCGGGTGTGTCAGAAGATTACACCGACGGGCGGCGTCAGCGCAGAGGGCAGGTAGGGAGTTGGCGGCACGCCGCGTCCCATCTGGGCGTGCTATGTCCTTTCGGCGTGCTGCCCCGTAGACGTCTAGCTGTTGTACAATAGGTTGCACCCCGCAGGGGTATAAATAGCAGGACGTTCGACTTAGAACGGACGAGTCTAGAGACGGTTTTGGGGTCTAGAGACGGTTTTTACGTCTAGAGACATCTTGAGACGCTTTTACGACGACTCTTAGAGAAAAGAAGGCTCCTTCAAGCAAGGACGGCTTCCTCAAGTTGTAACATACACCCACTACTCTCTGAGCCCTGGCTCATGTAATCCGACACTGTAAACTCTATTCCCGACTAGTAAACACCCCACTAAAACCCAGTGGACGTAGGCCTATTACCCTATCAGGGGGCTGAACCACTCTAAAAACCTCGAGTCACCTCCGGCCAGTTCTATTCATACGAGCTGTGCAACCATCGGGTCTTGAGTGCAGCGCTTCCCTGCCATCACAAATCATCCCCGAGGAGGATTGTCCGACCACCCGTCGACAATCCCATATCATGTGCATCAAATAAGGTCTTACGAAGAGACAGACGATAGCCCGGCTTGTCGCTAGATATACACGACTGGTCCGCATCAAATCCCACACTACCGCGATTCCGCCGAGTGGCCTCGACCACTGCGCGGCAACAACTCTTCTACTCCCGTTCCTCTATCATATGATACAGTAATCTAATATCGAATAAAATATTTTATAATATAACAAATCTAGATAGTATCATTGTTCAGATTTATTACCTATAAAATATTCTATCTAGTACTAGATCATTATATTATAGAACGGAGGAAGTATGTCCGATAAAAATGCTACATAAGCCGTGTGAACAAGTATTGAACTTCTTCCGTGAGTAGGGATGGTAACCTGCACAAAATCTGCCCATGAAATAAATCCACAAAACATGCTCTGAAATATAAGCAGTAGCAGTAATATAAGCACAAGAAGGGATGGCTAAAGGTTAGTTGGCTGCTAGTGGGGTGTGTTTGATTTTAAGAAAAAAGACATTTTATTAATCGAGTAAACATAGATGTCCTTGGTTTTTAAACAAAATTATGTTGGACTCAACTCTAACTAGTACCTGAAACTATAAACTTATAGGCATAAATTTAAAACTAATCTTATACCCGTTGAGTTAGGTACCTATATACCCATCCTGTGGAGAAAATTGACATCTCTACTTCCATGGAATGATTCTTGAGACTGCTTTGCAAGGATAGAATTTTTCTTTCTGTGGGACTCATTTATGTGAAAGTTATGCATACCAATAGGGATCTAATTGAAAATTGAATTGATCCTTGTGAAAATCATCTGGTCAAGACCTGACAGTTGATGATGATATGACTGGGGTGCTAACTGTTTGATCTTGGCGTGGTTAATGAATAAGATACATGTAGTGATACTTTATGGAGTGATTGCTGAAATTTTTAGTTGAGTGATGATGTTTGCCACTCAAAGTTCATTGCCTTATTATATTTTGGTATATATAGACATGACCTTGAATGGATTCAATAATTGTGTTTTTTGCGCATGTGTATATGCGATGTATATCATATCAATCATTTAGTTTGGGTGGTTTTTAAATGAATTGTTTGGTACAGTGATACATTTGCCGATCTAATTTCCACCAGAGTTGGATTTATAATAATCCAATATCTATACCTATACTAATTGGGTACATTGAGGAAGCTTTCACGTAAATAAAATTTAGTTGTTGATTAGATGAGCTATACTATCATGTCTGTATATCATAATTATTAAATAAAAAATGTTATAATTAAGACTATAAACCGAATATAACTCAAATTTTAATAATTAAAATTTTCAAAATTATTATATCATAAGAAGATATATATCTTAGACTCTAACCTAATTAAAACTCGATATTTATTAATTATAGATTTTGAAATGATTAAATTATGAAAAACTATAATTTAGATTCTAAACTGACTACAACTCAATATTTATTAATTATAAATTTCGTAATTATTAAGAAGAGACGTTGCTGGCCATTAAGAAACCTAATTGAAGATTTCTTTGAAAATATTTATTTTCTACTAATCATGCAACAGTTTCATATTTTCGTGTTTTGAAATTCTATAGAATTTAATAATAATAACGCATTACGTTGTATTCCAGTATTTTTCTATTCCTAGATTTTCATAATCCTAAAACCCTTAACATTTGCGCATTAATATACTAATTGGCCTCACTCTACTGCACCGGATATGTCTTATCAGGTGAGCAGCTACTACTAATAGGAAGAATGCGAGGGTTATCACTTATCCGGCCTAATAACATCGCCCCCTATGCAGCAGAGGATAATCCATCTGCTTTGTCTGCTTCCCCTGATGTTAACCTCAAATGTTGCAATCTAAATGACGTGTAGCCCAATTTGTAGTCGTACTCAATAGTGAAACTTAACACGAAGCTCTAGATAATCATCATCCCCTTGGTTTCTTTCGCTATCCACCCTGTTTCAAGCACAGGAGCCTACATGGGCCCACAGATGTATGGGCATGCAAAAGTAATGCAAAATCAAATTCATGTATCATGTTTGGGTCCGTTTGTTCCAGCAGCTAGCAGCTGCTCTGGTTAAGCAGTCTGAATATTTGCCGGTAAGAATCTCAAGAAATTGATGTTTTCTAGATTCTAGATTCTAGTTCATTTATAAATTCTGCGGTTACTGATTCTCACCATCCAAGTCCAGAATATAAATAACTTGTTTCAATTTTAGATTCTTGAAATAGTTGTAGCTACTAGAAGCTGATACAAATAAACCTTTAGTCAATAGTCAATACTTTCACTGTTGTGGCTAATGGTAGGATGAAGCACAATCAGCTGCAGCTCCTTGGGAATTTTTCAGTGAAATAGACCACTTGATGTGAAATTTTGCGATACATATTTATCGTGGTTAATTCATTTGTAAGCATTTGCTCAGAACAACATTGCTGAAGCTATTATTATTAATTAATCTTGTTAAGCTGAAGCATTGTGCCATGCCAAGCACTATACCCTAGGATGAACAAGACATCTACCATTTTACTACAAGGCCAACCCAACCCAACCCAAACCCCAGGCCCTGTGAAACCTGAACCCTGCATGCTACCAGCTACCCCAAGCCTTTGCACATGCCTGCCTTTGGAAATTGGAACTCTCAGCCCTAAATTGAAAGAAAAAAACATCTCTACAAACTAACAATTCTAATACACCCAGCTGATGCATCCTGCATGCTTGATTGCTGCTTGCTGCTTGCCTCTCCATGACTGCTTGATGCATTGCAGTTGCAGGTTGCAGCCATTGTCCCCTCCTCTGGCTCCTTCCCCTCTAACCCGGCATGCACAGCTGCAGAACATGCTGCTCTGTTTTTCTTTTCTTTCTTTCTCACAGACCCAGCAGGATGTAGTAGACCAGCGTGATTGGCAGCGCGATGAGCATGCCAAAGATGACTCTGCAGCCACACAAGGCAACACCAGGTGAGACAAGATCACAGTGAGAAAGTGAGAGAGATGAGATCATGAGATGTAGTTTTGAGAAAGAATCAGAGAATATTGAGGGGGGCAGCTAGCGACATGGCGGCAACAACTTACGCCGTGCTGAGAATGTCAGGGTGCACGCTGTACTCCTTGGCGAAGACGAAGGGGACAATGCCCTGCGGCAGCGCTGCCTGCAGAGAAGACGAGAGACCAAAAAAATTAATGGCAGTGGTGGTGGTGGAGAGAACTGGAAAGGCGAGCCTTTGCGCGCGCGCGGATGGCGAAAGCGAAAGCGGCCGCTGCTCCGCTTTGCCGGCACAGGCAGGATTCTCGAAAGGCGGTTCTTGTCAGTGGCTCGGTCTGCAGGTTGGTGAGGTGGGGGATTGGTGTTTTTACCTGCACGATGGCGACGTGGAGGAGCGTGCCGCGGAGGCCGACGGCGATGGAGGCGGCGGCCATGACGGCGGGGCCGGTGAGGAAGCGCACGGCCATGGCGAAAGTCGCCACCTTGTTCCCGCACGCGATGATCCGTGGCTGCAGCGCCATGAACAGCCCTGCATGCGTGCGCCGGTAGTGGGAGGAGAGAGGTTAGCGCAAGAGAGCTGCTTGATGAAAAATTTGATGGTGAGAAGAGGAACGCACCCAGGCTGAACATGGCCATGCCGAGGCCGGCGTCGGAGAGGATGGCTATGGATTTCAGGATGATCGCCGGCATCTCGAAGTTCCACCTGCGTGCCAAGAGACGGATCGAACGGGTTGGTTAACCATGGCGGACCTCGCCGGCGACGGGGATGTGCATGGCGGGGGGCGGGTGATTACCGGAAGCAGACGAGGGACCAGATGAGGCCGATCAGGCTGGAGTAGGTGTTGGGGTTGCGGATGAGCTTGCGCCACACCATGATCAGGATGAGACGAGTCATCACGCTCGTTGGAGGCATCGACGAGGGCGCCGGCGTCAAACCCGGCTTGCCATGCTCGCCCGCCGCCGCCGCCGCCACGGCCTTCTCGTCCCCGGCCTCGGCGTCTCTCTCGGCAGCCCCTCTTTTCCCGAAGCTGAGGTCGTCCCGCTCCCCGAACTCCTCCCCTCTCTCCTTCCTCCCGTCCGCTGCCGATCGATTAGCCGAGAATCAAGAATATATCAGTGTAACTCGGCGCCATGTGCGAGCGAGCACGAGATGCGAGTGTGGGGGCTAGTGTGTGATGTACCTTTGCGCGGCGAGGCGACGGCCATGCGGACCTCCTTGACGGCGGCGGGGTCGTTGTACTCGGCAGCGTTGCCGAAGACGTCGGACACGGGCGACGCGCTGGAGCTCCAGACGAACATGTGCAGGTCCTTGCCGTCCTCGCCCTTGGCCTGTCCGTTGGCCGCCTTCTTGGGCTTGGGCGGCGCCGCCATGGCCGGGTTGGGCGTCGGGTACTGGCCGTGCTTGTTGGCCTTGTTGGCCGGTGCGTCCTCCTCGTAGTTGGACGGCCGCGGCGTGGCGCCGGTGCGCACACCGAACGCGTCGCCGGCGGCGAAGTTGGAACTCCGGCCGACCATGGAGTAGAAGTCGGTGTGGTTGAAGCTGGAGCCCCTCGGCGTCGGGTTCCTCGACGACTGCAGCGAGTAGATCTCGGCGTTGGTGAGGTTGCTCGGCCGCGGCGTGGTGCTGGAGAACCCCATGGAGCGACGGGAGTAGATGTCCGAGCGCGACGCGTTGGAGCGGCGCACCGTGACGTGTATCTTGCCGTCCTCCTTCACCTCCGCCTCCGTCTCCAGCAGGTCCCTCCTCCCGTCGAGCGAGACGACGTCGGAGTCGACGACGATGGACGCGATGGCGCCGGCGGTGTCCGGGAACTGCTCGGTGATGAGTATCCTGGCGCCGCGGTACTCGAACATGAAGAGCATGAGCGTGTACCAGATGATGCACTGGAGCACGACGATCTGCACCATGAGGCTGCCGGAGAAGTCGCCGTACATCCCCTTGAGCAGCGGGATCCCCATGACCAGCGTGTTGGGCAGCGTGGAGAGGGAGAAGAGCGTGATGGTCCACTCCAGCGAGCCACGGCGGGAGAGGTGGCTCCACAGAGTCAGCAGCGCCAGCATGATGAGCTTCTGCAGCGTGTCGGCGGCGATGAAGCGGAGGTTCATGGTGTATGGGTTGTTGGTGGAGATGAAGTGGAAGGACAGCAGCGGCACGGCGAAGAGCGCCACGAACCGGTTGATCCCGGAGCACTGGTCCGGCGTGAAGATCCGCCACCACTTCACCGACCCGTACGCCAGTATCATCGCCACGTACAGCGGCACCATCGCCGTCATCACGTGGTAGAAGTCCACCCCCGTGATCATCTTGCCCGCCGCTCGGTCTTCCGGCCGCCGCAGCGGCGCCAACACCAAGAAAACCCCTCTTCCTCCTCACGCCGCTCGCCGGCGTTGCCGGTTTCCCTTGCACGCGCGCGTAGCACAGTGGTGGAGACTGGAGCGGGCAGTCAGTCAGTGTCGCCGGCGAAGCGCTCGCCTTTTATGGCGAGGCGGGGTGGGACTGGGAGAGAGTGGGCGAGTGGCGAGTAGGTGGAAGAAGGGGGAGGAGGCAGCGGGGGAGCAAATAACGGGAGCAGTGTGCGGGGGATTATTTATACACCTCATGAGGAAGATGCACACGCACCCATACGCGCAGACGAAGGAAATCGTTTTAAAAATAGTACGAGTAAATTATTATAAATTTGATTGAATTTATAGCAAAAGAGGTGACATATACTTACTCTGATTTTTTTTGTTTTAGATTTGTGTGCAGGAATTTAAAATTAATCCAAATGATTTAGTTTTCTCTTATTTATTCTACAGTTTTAAAAATATGAGTTATTTATTTAACCAAGTAAAAATACAAGAAAAATAAAAAAAGTAACTAAAAATACTAAACCAACTTATATTTGAAAAATGGTTGATAAGTCTAAAGCCAATTATATAAGAAGATTATGATATCAAACAATTAAAATATAAAAAATATTGTTCATAGTTGATCTAAAATGCTTTTAGACATCCAAATTATTTTTTCAATAAATTTGATTAAACTTATAGTTAGACTCACGACAAATATACTTAATTTAGACGGAGGGTTACTCGACGTCTTTTTAGACAGACAGAATAAATTCCTGCTACCCTCCTACTTATACTTGGATGGAGTTCCCCTGGTGTCTTTCTTTAGTCATCTGATATTGTTTCAAGAAGAGTTTCGTTTCGTTCTACCTTGTTCAATCCTATAAAACATCAAACCAGCTAGCTAATCCACTCCCAGATTTCAACTTCTAAAATATGAAAATCAATTCGAATAATTTCATGATTGACTGGCGATGACTTAGATAATAGGCTATATCAGGGTCTAATTGTTTTAGCTAAAGATTATCAGTAGCTAATTGGTCTGAATATTTAGCTGGTTGGTTGGTTTGAGTAGCTGGCTGCTCTGAGTATCTAGCGGGTGAGAATATAAAAAAGCTGGTGTGTTTCTTAGGGTCTGTTTGTTTCAGCTTTTGGTGGCTAGAGATTCACAGTAGCTAGCTAGTCTAAGTAGCTGGATAATTTGAGTATCTAGTTGGTGAAAATATGGAGAAGCTGGTGTTTTCCAGCTTCTGGATTCTAGTTTATTTTCAGATTCTGTAACTACTGATTCTCATAATCTGAGTCTAGAATCTAGACCGTTTGTTTCAGCTTCAGATTCTATAAGTAGCTGTAGCTGCTAGAAGCTGAAACAAATAGACCCTTAGCTTCTGGATTCTAATTCATTTTCAGATTCTACAGCTACTGGTTCTTATAATTTAGGTTTAAAATCTAAACTGTTTATTTCAACTTTAGAATCTAGAAGTAGTTGTAGTTACCGGAAGCTGAAAAAGTCCTCAATGTCCACTCCTTGTTCAAAGATACTGGTTAATTGCCTCTGCCTCTTAGCATGGTAAAATTTTGCACAGACGCTCTTAGTTCGTTGTCAGCATCTTTCCTGAGTCACTAATTGCCATATTATAGCCACATCAGCCACCATGCACGTTGTGTTTGTTAATATATGGCCGGCAGCAATTTCGGTCATTAATAATACTAAATAACTATGTGTTAAGTACACTGTTAATATATGGCCGGCAGCAATCTCGGTCATTAATAATTTATGGATTATTGAGAGCATGTTTCTCAGATTTATAAATGATATGCTTTTTGAAAAAATTATTTTACCAGGGTTTTCTTACAAAATATTCTAAAACAACCTTTTGATTTTCTAGCATTTAAAGTGTTTGTTTGTGTTATTAAGTAGTTGTCGTAAGCTCTGTTTTCTCTGTAATTCATCATCCTTCACACATTAACTCTGGATATTAAATATGAGATATGTAATATCCTCGGAGAAAATATGCCGGCGAAGATAATAGATATCTATATATATTAGAAAGACGATCCGTATTATAAAGGGGTACACACCCCTCACATATAAGAAAGAAGTGTCCGATCATATTAAGATTACATAAATCTAGTCAGATACACCTATATTATGAGGAGCAAGAAGACCCTAGTGAGTCCTATAAGAATTTAAGCATAAATATACAGCCCTAGAAAGGATAATAATACATCATATCAGATCAAACCACATAATAACCTGATAAAAGTCAACCCAAGACAACACTAGCCAATTGATCAATCAACAAAGTGTTCGACGGACATTGAGAGGGATCGATGTCAACAATAGCTCTCGATGATCAAGATGCCAAGAGCATCTACTCTTGTTCACCGATCACCTCAACCGACTACTCGTCATCGATATAATTGTATTGAGGGATTCCTCGTATTTATACATTTATAATTTAGACGACATGTCATAAAGCTATTATCTAAGAAAAAGATATGAATTTTGTATGAATTGCTTCATATATGAATCACATCGAGACTTTCTTACACGGGCATACACAAAACTAGTCTATCTGCTCGTAGCTCCCAGGTCCCAATGGCTTAACATCCCAATAGCTTACAGGGGCAAACCATCCGGTATTGCACTTTGATATTTGAGACGGATGCAGCTTGGAGGCCGTGAGCCTCTAATATCTCAACCCTCTCTCTAAACTTTTAATTATCCACAACGGTATGTTCTAAACTAAACGAGAGATTTAAGAATTTATCACTCTTAAGAATTAGTTTTATATTTAAAAATTAGCTTTATATTTTTGCTATCTGGACCTATTTGCATTGATTCAAGTGGTCCTACATGTCAACCTTAGAAGTGACATCATAATCAAAGTACACATTTTAAAAATGACAAATTATCAATTTTTTCTGTTCTTATAGACACAACAGCAAAGCTGCCGTGCCTCGAATTCTTTTGTTCCGAAGGGAATCCTAAAATGGGACATGTATAGCTTGCAACTCTGCTACAAAACTACAGGGACACTATTGCACAGTGGCCGTTGTTTATACTAGAGAGAGAGGGAGAGAGACCGAAGAGAAGGGCAACATTTGCTCCCTTATATTAACTAACACGTATGCAGGAATCTTGGCATTCAACCGGCAAGAACATCGCCAAGCAGCACGCACAGTGTTAACAAAACGTTTTCACGTTAACGACCCGATAATTCTAATTATTATTAAATTAGACCAATAACAATGGTAACGTTAACGACCCGATAATTCTAATTATAATAATCTAGCTTATATAAATAAGTTGGGTTGGACCAACTTATTAAATTATTATAGGCATGCTTGTTTTAACTTAAAATTATAGTAATTCAGCTTAATTATTTTCATAAGCTAAAATAAACAGACCGACTTATTATGCTAGCTTATTATAATCTAGAGCGCAGATTATAGTAATAAACTGAATTACTATAATCTCGAACTGAAATAAATAGAACTTAAATCTGAAGCTTAGATTATAATAAGCTAACATAAATCTATTTTAATTAATAAAAAAAGCTAAATTATTATAATCTCACCTTGAAACAAACTTACCTCCTCTTGCAATTTGCAAAGAAAAAAATAAATAAACTGCGAAGACGAAACCAAACCGCTCCTCCGCACCAACGCCCGCGCGCGTCGGGGGCAGCGACGGTGAAACGGGTCTCCTGTTCGCCGCTCGATCGCCGCCTACGCCTCGACCCCCTCGCGTGCGCGTGACTGCGATGGCGGCTTGCTGGCTCAGCGCGGCGTCCGCGGGCGTCGTCGTCGTCGTCTTCGCCGGCGCGTGACACTAGTCAGCGTAGCCTCGAGCCAAGCAGGCAAGCTGCTGACTGGGTGCCTGGCTGTCTTTGGGCACACACGTGCATGGGGCATGGGCCGATGGCTTCTCCGGTGATCATTTGATGACTGATTTGACGGCGGGTGGGTGGCCCTAGCGAGCTCGGTCTTGAAAAAGCATAATGTATCTATAA
This sequence comes from Zizania latifolia, assembly GCA_000418225.1. Taxonomy (NCBI): domain Eukaryota; kingdom Viridiplantae; phylum Streptophyta; class Magnoliopsida; order Poales; family Poaceae; genus Zizania; species Zizania latifolia. The sequence continues at coordinate 156,394 of KE373156.1, read as the reverse complement.
GATATAATTTATTATATAAATAATTTATAAGTTCCTTCCCCTTTTTGTTAGTAGAAAAAACATCACAACATATTAATTTCTAAGCTTATTTTTATCCATGTATCACTTAATAATAAAAATGCACATGTTACTCCGTCCTATTTAAAAACACATGTTACTCCATCCTATTTAAAAACAATTCCACTCATATTAATGGCCTTTGCCATCTTCTCCTACCCTCTCCTCTCCTCCCAATTGCCCATCTGCATCCTCCCCTCCCACTCTCTTCTCAATCGCCCATCTGTGTCCTCCTAATACTTATAAAAGTTATTTTTAACTTCCAAAGTAATAAACTATCATCAAACTTAATTAATCGTTACTCCGTCCAACTACCTGTAGATCCACACTTATCCATTCAAAAAGAATAGTACGATTTTTTTATCTCTTTAATACATATATATAAGTCTAAAACTTGCTATATTTTAGAATATGAGATTTGATTATATACCCTCTCTTTATATGAAAATTGAGGATTTATTCTTCACATCTCACTGATACGTGAGATCCTCTTAGATCAATGGCATATGGGTCGAGAGGATAAATTCTCAATTTCCATCTAAATAGAGAGTATATAATATTTTTTTAAAAAAAAACAGAGAGAGTAGCTTTCATCGCCATCTCAGCTATATTGCTTAATACACTCACCCTTTCTCTCTCTTCATTTCGAACATGTTTCAAAGGATTTCCTCCTTGTTAGACAATGTGCGATTGGTTCGCTCGGAAGCCGTGAGAAATAAACATAAACAAGGCAGAAAGGAGATGACCAGTGCGTGGCAGGCTTTTGTACATGTTTTGTCTCCAAAAAAAATAATCACAGTGGTTAGCCTTTTGCTGTCTCCTTGCACATGAGAATAACGTTGCAGTGACAGTTTGTGGCAGATCATTAACTTATAGCCTTGTGACAGTTTCTGGGTTTAATAAGTACACGATTATACATCATGGGATGGGTTTAACTTATCGATGCAATCTTTTTATCTGTATAAAGTACAGGTATATGTAAACTCTGTTCTCACTTACTATTTGTACTGCAAGAACAGAGAATTGTCTGGGCATTATGTTATTGCAGATTGGTTTTAGAGAAGGGAGGGATTTTAGATGAATTTCTAAGAGGTTCCATAAACCAGCGTATCATCTCTCAGCTCTAACGGTCCGCAGATTGCTCATTTTCAGTGACAAGAACTTTCAATTTTTGTAGGTGTGGTCAGTTCGTCATTTTCGATCTAGATAAAAACAAGCTTTTTTCTGACCTTGTTTGAGGTTAAGAGTGAAGTTAACACAAATTCACCACTAGGTGATACACATTTTGCATCCTTAAGTATCTTCAAGAAATATCTAAAAATCCACTCTGAGTATTATCATATAGATGGTCTTACTAATAAAATTCACTCTGAAAATTTTCTATCGGAGATGTAACCCCTAAGTACCTTATAACTAGGCTTATCAGATCGGACCAAGGGCAGGCCAAGACCAGCATTGACTATCCGGTATGGTCCATAAATAGGGGTTTAATTCTGATAAAAAAAGTTGAGTCCTTATCGGATAGTTAAGCTCTGGATATGATATCAAGAGATTTATTTGTACCGGAATCCTTGTAATTAGGGATTTAACACCTGAGTTTATTAGACAATCCTAGATCGACTCGGGATAGAATCCTGGGTTGTTAGGCTCACCTCCTGAGTATATAAAGGAGGCGAGACTCCCAGAAGACAAGCTTTTAGCATATTTTTTCTTGCTTTCGACGTCCCAAGCCTCCATAGCTTGATTGCGTCGTATTGTAAGATCCACCATCATATTACACATCAGAACAATAGACGTAGGGCTATTATCCTCCGGGAGGCCTAAACCAGTATAAATCTTGCCTCTTGTGTTTCAGAGTTAACATTGGGTTCGAAGGCGTTGCGCTTCCCTTACACGCATCTAATCTCCGCCTCGGGTACCCCTTTGGGTGGACTGATCAGTAATTCACCGATATTTTCTTTCTCTCCAAAAGACTATCAATATTATATTCTTTATATTTTACTCATATATTACTGATAGGTGAATCGTACATGTCAAAATTCTTATATATTTTTTATCACTGACAGATAGAACTAGGACAGATAGAGAACGAGAGTCACTCTCTGGTAGAGAGGATGAAGGGGTTTTGAGGATCTCTAAAAATAAAAATAAAGAATCAGATATAGAAATTCTTGAAGAGATATTTTAGACCTAAAATCTCTAAAACTAAAGATAGAGAGTTATACGGGCATTTGTTAGAGATACTTACCTAAAACCTAGGAAAAAAATCAATGTTTGTGAAGGTTAGCATGTGTGCATGCAACAATTACATAATTAACCTCTTTTGAGGGCCCTCTAGGCGATCTCAATTAAAGCAGGGAACGGAAGAAAAGAGAGAAAAGGCTGCCCTGTTCTACCCTGGCTAGCTAGCCCTTTTGGGGAGAACGACCAGAAAAACCACTTATCAAGATTCCAAGTGTTGTCCAACAACAACACACCCAGCTTTACGACGCAAACGGGATCATTAAGCCATGTTCTTTATTCCTTAAGTAAATGGTTGTGGCAAGCCTTTGTGCAAAGCAAATGCATAATGGACTTTTTTTTTGTGCGCTGCACGGCCGATTGATCCATGAAACGAGGGGATTTGGCTCCTAATATAAACCCCCATTCAAGCCTGTTTTCCGGAATTGAATTGGCTCAAACTCTTTGGAAACAATTTTGTGGGGACTATTATTGGATCCGAACTCGTTTCTGCTTGACCCATTGATTATGGTAAAAAATATTCTAATCATATTCTGTAAAGATAGTTTTAACCCATAGTTTTTAAATGATATCATACTTTATCAGTAAGATGCTATCTCTATCTCTAAATACTATACTTCAATCTCAATTTTTTAGCGTGGGCCTGCAGTAAATTTTTTATATATCTCTCTTCTTTCTCTCCCCTCCTCTCATTCAATCTCTTTTTATCTCCGCTTTAGATGTTGTGACGACATAGTGTCTTACTTAAAATCATGTCTTATTTAAGACCTGGTTTCTTTATTTTTTTTATTCTCTCTCTTTTAATTTATTTGCCATATCAGATTCTTTTCTATCTGGTAGCTTAATAAATACTTAACATAACATCGTACGTAAAGAATTAGACTACTATAAGGATATGTCCCACCAGAAAAACTGTATTTAGGGACGGATAGAGTAGAGTGCGCATCGTGAACAGTGCGAAGATTGAGAAAAAGGTGTGTGCATGTATGTTTGTGTGGTGGGTGCCATGCCTGAATCAGAGCAAGCAGAAGTCCATGCTCAAGTCAATTGCTCCATCCCGGTGCAAATTATGGATCGTGGGAGAGATCCCGGGCATGCTCGCACTTTCGTTGTTGCTGATTTCGCTTGCTTTTATTCACTTCGTGTGTGCCATGCCATCCATTGTTGATTTCACGAAGGCAACACAAGTGGATGCTTTCTCCTTATTTCCTATTTTTAATTCATTTTGGGAATTTGTAGTCCTTTTTCTAGGAGGTAAAAAATCAGCTAAAATTTTGTCCATTAATTAATGCAATGGACAATTTTTTTCGCCCATTACAATTTCTTGCCCTATCACCTCACCTCCGCATCCCTAACCGCATTTTTTACCTTTGAAGATATTCATGTTTCCGCTTTTTAGAGAAAAGGGGAAGTCCGACTTTTTTGTACCGAAAATAATTTGATTAAAACTTATATTTGTAAAGAAGAAATTATTAAAAGAGAAAAACATGAATATAATTTTTAAAAATAAGCTATAAATTGTAAATTTATTACGGGTACGGGAACCAGCATCCCCTTGATTGCATGTTGCCACCACCCATGGCCACTTCGCCACAGCTCTCTCGCCCTTCTCTAGCCGCTTAACTACATTCTTTACTCACTGTCGGCAGCTACAGCAACGTAGCCCTATTTGGGATACGAATTTTGAAAAAACGGCCGATGAAAATCGAGCTGATAAGAATATAGAAAAACTAGTGTTTTATAGATTCTGAATATTAGTTTATTTTATTCTAGATTCAGTAGCTAATGAATTTTACAATCTATTAAAAAATCTGAGCTATTCTAAAAACTAAAGATTATAGAGTAGTCGTAGCTATTAGAAATATCTCAAATGCGTTCAATTCACCGCTTAGTTACTCAAAGCCTCAGAAGCATACCGATGGATATAAACTCCAACCTGAAAAACCCTACTACGACGAAACACACCGGAGTTGTGAAGAACCGAAGAAGATAGATATTGTATGTGCATATAGAAAACTGTAGACATTTTTAGGATAGCTTATTGGGAGTTTATATTTAAATTAGAAATAAATTATATGACAACTGAAAAAAATGTAGACATCTTCTACTTTAATTATAATCATTGTTTTCATATGTACGTACTAATCAAGATTATATTATAATCCTACACTATGTGATATCCCTGATATGTGAGGCATACCACCTCTATTTGTCATGTTCCTATACTCCTTCCAATTTTTATATAAGTTGTTTTATTCTTCTAAGTTTTTTTTAAATACAAGGCATTTTAGAATTTATTGGTAACTTTTTATCTTTCTTCAATGTTTTCCCATGTTAAATAAACTCTACTTTTCTCATAAAAATACAAGTTATATTTCCATAGCAGAATAAATAAAGGGTAACAAAGTTATTTGAGTTGATTTCTTAATTATTACTTCCTCAGCTCTATATTTATTGACTTTCTAGGTTTAGAGTCTTTATACCAACTGTTCATATTTTAGTGATTAAGAGCTTATTTTGGACTCATATACCCCTGCATGCATACAAACTCATTAACTACAAATATAACCCAACCATATTTAATATGAATAGAATAGAAAATATACACATTAATTAATTATTTCTTGATATACGAGAATATGTCCAGAACATCAAGAATTATGGAATGTATGCATAAGTCCAGAACAATGTATATAAATAATTTATACCTCCATCGTACTCATCTATTTGACAATATATATCTTCCTCAATCCTTCCACGCTATTGTTTACACCCCAAAATACACCTCCAATTAAAAAGAGTCTAAACTCTAAACTGAGACTTCGAGTGATGATGAGACACGTACCACCTAGATGTTTGCAACAAGCAAATTAAAGAAGAAAAACCGCGAGGCCCACATGCATGGATGACCCTTCTTCCCAAAGCAGACGTAGCATTGGACCAGCCATGTCGAGTGTGCGTGTGTGAGAGAGAGAGAAACTTGGGCCAAAGGCCGAGCGAGCCAGTTGACGCGCACCGAGAAAAGGAGGGTGGCCGCCATCGATCGGGTGCCCTTCGGCCCTTCCTCCATGGGGGACAATATTACGGAGTTCGATGCTAACCGAGCTATCTGTAATCAACTGACCATTAAAAAAAATCCTTTATTTAGGAAGTACTACAAAATATAAAAAAATTAGATTATGTTTTAATATTCATTGAAAAATATTTTATCACATTGTCAAAAATTGTTTCAAACAAATAAGACATTCAGGATTCTTTTTGCAACACCAAGAAATATCTATATGCAACGCTCTTTTTTTTATGTTTCAGTAGTTAAAACTTAATGTTTCATACGTGAGAGTAAAACGTTTCAACTTAAATTTGACTTTGTTTCACTTTATTTATTTTATAGAAATATTTTTATCAACTGATAAAATATTATTCACGAAGCGTTAAAACACCGTTTGATTTTTTAATCTTACGACATCCGGACCCTAGTTTCATAAAAAAACCGGGCCAGCGAATGGACCGATTAGTCAGCCGTAGATTCATGGTTCATCAATTTAGCGGCAGTTTAAGGACCAACGTGCCGGTTCAATAATAATAGATTTTAAATTAAATTTAAGTCATTATACACAATTAATATTTCTTTAAATATACCTAAAACATTAGCCAAGGGGAAAATATATTTCAAAATATTTTTAGCCGGTTTTTTCTCCACCAATCTCTTACAGTATTTCAAATGGAATCGAATTTCGGTTTTGATTTTTTCGATCCGACCGTCGAACCAGGTACGGTTTTTTTACGATCTGATGCATCCAGCTGGGGTGATGGGAGCAACCAAGAAAGCGAGCTCTTCGAGGGTTAACAAAATCATTTTGGAAGATACAGTCAAGTTCTATATAGCGGTTATCGTGGTAACCAAATGGTTACGAAAAAAATTCAATCAAATTTTATATTTCAAAATTTAAATTTAGATCAGTTCACGAAACGGTTTCAAATTCAGTTACCGTGGTACGTGTTTTGCTTACCGTGGTACCGAGCTCGGTTACTGTGGTACTGGTCAAACAATTTTTTAGTGAAAAATAAAAATTGTAAAATCACATGAAATTATTTTTCGAGATAAATAGGAAACTTACAATACCACAAATTTTATAAGTTTACAATAAAATATAAATTACAAAACAACATGGTTAATTGATAATTCGAGTATTTCTAACAAACTCCGATGGTTATAAGCAGTATTATATTTATCTGTAGACATTAGTTGTAAGTCAAGTAAAGCAAGAATGTTTGTTTTGTACTCCTCCTAGCTTTGTCCTGTCCAAGCTGCAGTGGTTTGCCATTTTTCATATAACATGAAATAAAATTGAGGATCTTACCACTCGTATACATATCTAGTAGGAGTAGCTTCTGAAATAGGATAAAGATACCTATGAGTGATATTGCCGTACGCTGTAGAGTCAGAACTAAAGCTGTAACTATCCTAGGGAGCGTCGAACGTTTGTCGTCGACCTCAAAAAGTAATTGTTGTCCTCTTTAACATTAGATTAATAGTGTGTGCAACATAAAGTTGCCACATTATTGCTAGATATTCTTGTTTCACTAGCCTAGTACCTTATGTGCATGTGAATCGCTAAACTTTGCATGCATGTGAATTAACATACCAATAGCTATATATCTTACGTGCACGTGAATCAGCAGAATAAGTGTTGTTACTCAACAGTGTGAGTGCTTATGGATCAACAGGCTTGAAACAAATAATTAATATGCAACATTCATCAAAAATAATATTTTATTTGATCAAACATATGACATTAATATAAAAGGCCTGCATACAAAGAATCAAATAATAACGAGTGAAGAAGATTGAAAAATAAATTATTTTTATTTATCTTGCTTGGTTTATTACTTTGTGATAGTTTAATATTTTTGAAAACTAATTTCACCATAAATCATATTAATTTACCTACTATTTTTAGAATTTTTTCTATTTTTCTATTTTTTAATTTTAAATGAAATCGGTCACTACACCGAACCTATCGCGAGCGTTGGTAACCATGGTTTTGTTAATCCTGACTCTTCCACAGTTGTGCGCCCCGTGTCGACGAACCCGCACGGGAAAACGAACAGCAACTAGACGCATGGTTTGCTACCCATTTCAACGACACTAAACTTCCAGTGTTGTTAAATTTTAGTATTGTAACAATTTAAGCCCTAAATTTTGTTCCATACTCAATTTTGACAAGTTTTATTTGGAATGCAATAATTTCAAGGATAATTTGTAAAATGTTTATAGAAAATATAGCAGGATTTGAGAGAGGGTTCACTTGTTTTAAAGGAGACCTATACGCTTTACAAACAACGAATTTTAAAGAATTATGTGCTACTTGTTTCTATTACTACATAAAAATGGCCCTACACCTTTTCAATAAAAAATTTGCGTGTTTCATATTATAAGCCATTTGACTATTTTTGAGTCAAACTTCTCTAATTTGATCAATTTTAAAGAAAAATATATTAATATCTAAAATATCAAATAAATATAATATTAAGACACATTCTACCTAAAATTTAATAAATTTAATTTAATATTATAGTTGTTCATATATCACCTTGCTACTCATGTTTCTTCGTTTTTCTTCCGATGCCCGCAACTGCAACAAGAATGTTTTGCCACTTCTCCACTACAATTAGCAAGATTTCAATGTCTTTCCACATTGCATTTTGTTTTTTGTTTTGATTTTTGTTGTGTTTTTTTTGAAGACACTAACATTTTGTTTTATTTATTTCACCACTTGGTTGTATGCGCACTCGTGGGGCTAGCTCCCTTTTATTTTTATTTTTGCTGCATTATTATCCTCTTAGCTCGATCTGCTTAATCAAAACCGGTTTGTGGTTTCCCATGGACACCGGCATGTGCCCCTCACATCCTCATTCCCCTCCCCCCCATCATACTACAAAATCATACAGCTTTGACCGATTTGACCCGATTTCTTCGACCGGTTTGACCGGCCAAACCTTGATAATCTCTCACTAATCTGATCTTTTTAACATGGCAGTGTAATTCCAACTTAAATTACCAAGTTCTTGGGACTAGGTTGCATTCATAGCATATGTTACTACTTTCTCTATCTAGGAAGATTTTATGTATCCTACACATAGTTAATTTTTAAACTTTAAAATTAGAATTAATATAATTAATAAATTTACCTAATTTATTTTTCGTCTAAGGGTTTGTTTGTTTCAACTTCTAACAGTTATAGTTACTTTTAAAATCTTAAACTGAAATAAATAGTTTAAATTTTAGATCATATTATGAGAATTTATGGTTGTAGAATCTAAAAATAAACTATAATATAGAAACAAAAAACATTAGCTTCTTCAGATTATCACCAACCAGCTATTTAGACAAACTAGTTAACTAGCTAGATACTCCGACAACTAGTAACTAAGAATCACGGTAAATGAAATTTTTACGGTGTTTGGAATTGTGCAGTGGACAATGCTGCCATCAGTCTGTCACGTATATTTTTGCAAGATTTGGGGTGAGATTGGATTGCTGGAATGTGGGCAGGCAAACTTCTGCTCCTGCTTTGGATACAGATTTTCATGTCGGGAAATGATCCCTGGAAAGTTGGGCTGCTTTGGCTGCTCTCATCTTTGGCGTTCCAACCTAGGCTCTCATGACCGTTTCCCCTGACATTATTTGGTGGTTTCTAAGTTTATTTTGACCTTATGGGTAAGAATTAAGTGGGTTTTTTACTCTTTATTTATTATGTATGGGTAAAGATGAGTCATTTATATGTAAGAGTAATACCGTTAATTTAATAAGAACTTGTATTTAGAGAAGATTTGACTTGTATATGGAATCAGAGTAAGTAATTGAATTTTTTAAAAAATATAAATAGCAATGAAAAATCCTTTGAACGTAGAAATTTTACAGGATTTTTATAGAAATTAATTCAATTCTCCCAAAAATCTTTTGAAATTCCTTTATTCCAAGGAGGCCTATAATGAAAATGACAGTACATAGTAGTAGTACAATATTACCAGAGTGCATTACAGCCTCGTAGAGAATTTCTAAAGCAATTTATGTCGAAAAGCACAACATCACAAAACTTTAAACTCATGAATTAAAAAAAGGAAAATCCCAATGTATACCCGTCTTTTTTATTAACTGAAATTTCCCCTCTTCTGACATTACAATTTTTTAACTTTTTGGTGATTATGTATGTACTTGCCTAACTATCTTAGTGTTGTTTAGAAGAACTTAAGATTATGAGAAATAATCTATAAGCATCTAGCTGATAAAAATAAAAAAAATTATTTTTTAAAAGCTTCTGAATATTAGCTTATTTCTAGATCATCTAGATAATAATTAGCTTATTTCTAGTTCATCTAGATAATATATTTTATAATCTCGAAGAAAATGTAAACTGTTTGAAGAATCGGAGATTTTGGAAATACTTGATGTAGCTAGAAGCTTCTCAAACATGCTCTAGCAGTTGAACAGCATATTCTCATTGTCGTTGGTGTGATGCCTAGCTTGGGCTAGAGCAGGTTCCCTGCAATATTTCAGGCATAGGTCAAAACCAGACCAGAACAAGGAATACATAGAGGAGGTAGCTAGAAAACCGAGGAGACGGAAGCTTCGTCTTGCAAGGTTGACCTAGGCGTAGGGGCCTATCGCGTAGGAAGACAAGATCCCATGATTTGGGCCAACATTCTTCAGAGTGGAGTAACGTTCTGCCTGCTTTAGGATGGTCATCCTCAAGATCAGGAACGGTGTCTACCAGGCTGAGGTGCAGGTGCTCAGATTTTAGCTCCCCTTGAAAATGCATCCTCGCATGCAGACAGGGCATAAACAGAGAGGAATCTAGTAGTAATTCTTTGCCCTTGGTGCAAACTTGCACTGTTGGGACACTGAGCCCAAGCAGAACATAGGTGTTAGGAAAATTGAGACCGAATGGAACACATGTAGCAAAAAAAAGAACATCCGATGAAATTTGCACATGATTTCTTAGCTTGGGCACAAGTTTAGTTTGAAACTCGTGGATTCACCCAGTTATCCTTGCCTTTGTTACTTTAACCTACAACTTTCCTATCAGATTTTAGGTACTTAATGCACAGATTTGGTTTGAAACCCTTCACATGTTTATTTTGCAAGCAGATTTTTACTAAACTCGTGAGTTTTGTACCTATTGTCATTCCTAACCACCATGGCGCCAAGGAGCATTTACACCAAATTGCACGCCCGATTAAACCTATTCTAATTTCTAACAACATGGCGATCTGAGGCTACTTCACAATTCAATCTACAGGAGAAATAAGGTACACGATATATAGAGAATATTGTACTAAAATAAATTGTAAGGTTTTAATGATTCTCCCAGTCCAGTAGCTGTTTAAAACCAAGTTCACTCTGAATATCTGATTCCAGGGATTCAACACAACTACTTTTTTATGATGGATGTGTCATATACTCGTATCTGCAGTATTTTCGGTTTTTTATGATGCTAAGTTTGCAACCTTGCATGTATGCCACTAACAAATAACATGCTAGTCAGACACCAAGGTATCTTGGGTAGATTTTTTTCATGTTTGAAATCCCTAAGGACAATATTGTCAAGAAAATTGTAAAGGAATTAATCTATTGATAATGAAAAAAAAGATGATATACCCTCTATTTAGATAAAAATTGAGGATTTATCTTTCTAACTTACATATCATTGACCTGAGAGGACCTCACATATCAGTGAGATGTGAAGGGTAAATCCTCAGTTTCTATCTAAATGGAGGGTATATGATCAAATCTCTCATTAATAATATAATCCAGACAGCTGAAGGTTGAATAGAATATTTGATATATCTAAGTAAAAAAATTGAACAGACATTTATTCCTCACTCAATTTGCTGGTGCTCTCATTTCCACGGTTTCTCGATTGGAAGTCATATAAAAAGGTAAGATATGGAAAGTTCAGATTGATGAGAAATGTCAAATTTATGGATGCCTGATCAGCTACTCACCCTTGACAATACCTCATGAGCCAAGAAGCATGCTAGTGCACTGGTTCCCTTCCAAGGAAAAATGCAAACAATAGAAGTCAGCAGTCTGAAGAAAACAATTCACTGCTGTTCCCGAGATTCAAAACATCAAATGTTTCAAACCAAGTGTGTGATTTGAAATCAGTTTGATCAATTGTATTCCACATGACAAGATGAATATAATGGGACATGTAGTACACCACCGTTAGATTCAATTGAAAGTAGTAAAATCCTATCGTTGCATCACGGCAAGTTCGTGCCAGGAGGCGTGCGCACGAAACAGAGGAAGGCGAGGTGTGAACTATCTCTAGAATAGTTATGAGTTTTTATCCTTTTCAATTTGTTAGCAATTAGTTCCATTCAATTAGGATCTATATAAGGAGCTCGATGATTATCAGTAAAGATAAGAAGAGATTTACATCTTTCTCCCACCTGTGTTCTTCTCTGTTCCCATCTACATGCTGTTGTTCTCAACTCGAGCCAACACAGGACAGCTGTCCTCCAAGTCGATCAAGCCTCATCCGCTGATAAGACATTCCTACAATCTACGATCGCTAGACCACGCTCATAACATGCAGTAAGTATGTACTTATTGCAAAAGGCCATTGTTTTCCCCATCAATGTCCTTTATACGTTTCAGTAGTATTTTTGTTTTATTGTGGTAGTGCTTATAGTTTCTACACATCTTTGTTACGTTCTGCTTCATGTTTGATTTGTTTCACATATATATTTGATGTTTGAGTAAACCATTAGTATGTCTGGTTTCTTCCATTCATTTTTTTCATTTGTGGTGCCTTTTTGTTGTGCTGATAGTATGTTTGATCAGTTTCAATGGTATTTTAAACTATGGATGGAAATGGTATTCTAAATATGTTCCACTTACGTATTTCAGTCCAAAGCATTTTCTTTTTGAAAAAGTTGTGTTTTTGGAAAATCAAATATCTCCGAAGATGAAATTTTCATCTTTTAAAAGTGTGCACTATCCTTCTAGGGAGTGCACAAACAATCAATTGAGACCTCATAGTTTCTTTATAAATAGATACTCAAACTAAAGATTTTGGACTATATTTAAAGATTATGAAAAATATAAATTGCTTCTTTTCCATTGGAGCCATAGCATAAATCCATCTATTAATGAAAACATGAAGGAAGTTGGAGAATGGAAATTGCATGGACAGCCTTAGAAACTTGTATATCAGCTAGCATACCTGTCGTAAACATACCTGGAGCAGTGAAAAATCGACAGCTAGCTGGGGTAGTATTCCAGCAACGAAGGCATCTCCAGCACCTGTGGTGTCAACAGCATCTACTTTTACTCCACCTACTCTCCCAATAAATTCCTGTTGTTTTGCAAGAACCATTAGGCACTATTTACAGCCTTAGTTACACAACACAAGATTGCCAAGTGACTGCAAGAAACAATAAAGATGTAATAATCTTCAACCTCTAGGTGTCAACACGTTCATCACAAATAAATATAAAATATTTGGATTACTTCAGAAAGGATTATATCAAATCATGCTTTATTTTTGTGAGAACAAATGTGCTCAAGGTGATAATAGAAAGGAGGTCAATGTCTAGCAATTTTTTACTAATATAAGGAGGTAGTCATATATGGGTGATAACAGACAAAAATACCTTAGAATAATATCTACAACCCTCTGGACCTTCAGTGACAAGAAGCAGTTACAGGTTTGGATGGACAAGTTTTTTTACTACAGAATCATGTGGATCCTCCCTGTTCATCAAAAAGGAAACCTCCTCCTCACTTATCTGTTTCAAAGGCCATGCACAATTAAGTGCAGTTTTTAACTTAAATGGCTTATCATGTTAATTTTTACCTTAATAACATCAGTAGTTTCCCATGTGCCCAGTATATCATCTCTAGAATCCTCAGCTGATAACCACAGTGGGAGCCTCAAATTTGGATCATATGAAAATTAGGACCCCAGCATCTTTAGCAGCCTTGGCAGCTGCAATATGTGCAGTTTTACATGGTTCAGTTATAACACTTATTGAGCCATGGTGGAAGAATCTTGCCTGGCATAGTTAACATGATTATGTTAGGTCCAGTTTGTCACAAATATTACACAATTAATAAGGCAATGGCTGTCGATAGGCATAGGTGTAGTACTATTAACCAAGCTGTCCTTATACCTTCTTGATAATGTAAAGGTCAAGTTCTTTTTCTTCAAGCAGCATATCTGCACTTGGATTGCGATAAAACATAAATTCACGTTCACCATAATTTCACAGTGTCACGAATGCCAAAGCTGTTCTAGCATGAGGATCAAAAAGCAATCCTTGATTGTTTACATTATTCTCCTTCAGTATATCAGCTAGCATCTAACCAAATTCATCATCACCAACCTGCATATGTTAAAGATTGAACAACATATAGTGATGAAAAAACTAAGACTATTAATACAAACTTGTCAGTAATACAAAGGAGTGCATTGTGAAATAAAGCCAATTCTTACTAGTAACAAGCAGATGGTTTTGAGGACACTGCACTTTGGGCCTCTAAATTTGAAAAATCTCTTCCTAAATGGTCCCAACACTGGCAAACTCTTCCAGGACAGCAGATTTGCAAATGTCTCACATAAACCCATCATCTAGTTCCAATTATCGAAATGTGACGACACAGAAGCATTTGTTGGCTATTTTGTCACTTCCCCAAGTTTGTTAAGCTTGGGTAACTTTGAAGATGATGCTCTAATGTCCTTGTCGGTAAAGATTCAAAAGCATATTCTACCAAGATGTACAAACATGGCAGAAGGACCAGATAATCTGCTAAACTAAGCAGGAGCAACATGGATAGGCTTCCACTTCCACTAATACAATGCTGAAAAAGCTTGAGAACTTATGGTGCTGCTTGCACTCTTAAGCCTGGCTAGACAGATGCAAAAGGAAGTCTCAGGCTTGCTCAGCAGGAGCACGCATATCCACTGCTTCTCCATATACCTGACTGGGCTGGGGTGTGGGGTCATACGTAATACCTGTGAATTGTGATGCTTTTGTGCACCTCCCAGAATATACCTTTTATTCCTATCTACAAAACCAGGTTGCTCCCTCCCTCGTTTACTTGCGTGTTCATTTTCAAAATTACAGTAGTACTAAAGAGGATGACTTTGAATCTGCTCCTTTTTCCTTATCTTAGCTACTAATTTTTTCAGCAGAAATTCTTGATCCCCCAGGCACCAAAGCACAATTTTCCATCTTACAGTGGCATAGCTGAGGATCTTCAAAACGATGGCTTCATCCTGTTAAATGGTGAAATCTCCTTGCTCCTGATACTCTTCTTTGCCTTCTTCAGCAGGGTGCATGACTGACGAAATTTCTCACAACTAGGATGCACATGCTTGTCATTGATTTTGTTTACTTTTTTGGCCAAGGCAGGATTGATTATTTTTTTCTTGTTCTGTACCGCATCTTATCACATCTCAGTTTTGAGAATTTTTTTACTGAAGCTATACTGACACTAAAAACGATTCTGACATTTCTTGTAGAGTTTAGACTCTTGTTGTTGACCTTTTAATTTCTTTGAGAGGAACTTGAATGGAAATGGTAGCGGTTATGCCGTTATGCTATTTTGTCCAATGCAAGCTAAGCATATCTAAAATATAGCAGGCATAAACAGGAAAAAAAATATAAGTTACCTTTCCAATGAAAGCTGATGACCCACCAAGACAAGCTATTCCAACTGTAACATTAGCAGGTGCATCCCCTGGAGCCTTCTTGAAAGCTGGTGCTTTTGGTAATGACACACCATTGACAGTTGGGAGTTGGGACAAAGTCAATCAGCGATTCTCCGAAACACACATGTGGAGAACTGCTTGTTTCAGGGGTGGCACCACTGTTTATAACTGCTTTGGTACAAACTGTGGTTTAAAACTGAATAAAAACAAGAAAACTATTAGATTCTCTATATTTGACAGCATCATATCTAAAATGAAAAATGTTAGTTTGAAGCTAAACATCTCTCACTTCACCAAAATATTTAGAATTTAAACAAGAGCAACTGATCCATAATGTTGCACATGATGGCTATCAGCTTATATGATGACATATCGTGAAACCACTCCAGTCCACAAAAAAACCATAAAGGACTGTTAACAGGAGGACCAAATTTTGCTTTACTATATGTTTGGCAGACATACTGATATAAAGTTACACCTCGCTTGATACCCCCAAATGCCTACCAGGCTACCAGTGATAGAACTTAGAACTTAGTCAACTTACAGCTGAACTTACTGTGTCAATGCCATAAGACAAAGGCTTCCCCGACTATGCCATTTCATTATACGCACCAAAAATTGGTCTCATCTTCTCACACTAGGCATAATTTTGCTATCAAAATATAAGCACAAAATATTTCACATGCATGATGCCTCTGCTACATTTTCAGCAATACACATGCATGAAATACGCGTCCACAGAAAAATATGTAACATGCATGAGCATGATGCCTTTGCCTACATCATTTTCAGCAGTGCACATTGTCCATGCACGCGATTGGCACCAACTGCAAGCCTAACTAGCATGCAACTTCATGATCGATCGAACTGTCCAAAATCACAAAAGTTCATGCGTGGACGGAGCTGCATTTCTGACAGACAGAGCCAAGCGCTCGGGCACACCTAGCTCACATTTCAACTAGGCCAGCCGCGGTGTCACATCCCTTAGCTACCAAATCAACGGAACCGCCCTAACCTCCCGGCGCTAAATCCCAAGTCCTTACTTCAATTAACCGCAACTGCCCATTTCATATGCTTAGCACTTACTCGCAGAGAGCATACAACTATACAGGCGCAGGCGTGCACCACAGTACCTGCGGATTGTCCGGAGCGGCCCAGGGAACGGGGCGTTGCGTGGCCGAGCCGCGCCGCGGCGGCGAGCAAAGGGGGAGAAGCGGCTACCGCCGACGCGAGGAGGAGGCGAGCAGGGGAGGCGCCGCCGCTGCGCTGAGAGCCATCCCGGGCGGGCGCCCCTCTCGTGGCGAGGCGGAGTATATGGACGACGCGGCGGCTGGCGGGACGACGGGACCGAGGAGGGAGGGGAAACCAGCGGAGGAGGCGAGAGAGGGAAGCGAGCGGCTGTGTTCCTGCGACGCTGGCCCCGCCGTCCGATCGTCCTCGTACATACCCAACGGACGGTGGATACTCTACCTGTAACCTGGAAGTTGGGATGGATGAATGACGACAAAGGGTTTGCAAAAGGCACTCGCTGTGATTGGACAGCGGTTTTTTTATTTTAGATTTCATTTTTTGTAAAACGGCACTCGTGGCAATTAGACAGCGGTCTTCTAAACTATAAATAAGTTTATTTTAGATGTTCGTATTTCACACGCGATAACTGAATAATGGTTTTTGAAAGTGTAAATAAGTTTATTTCATATGTGTAGGGCATAGATAAATTAACAAATCAGGACACAACAAAACTATGCTTGATCCCATTCCAATGACACAGATCTTCTTAGCTTCACCATAGTTCTGGATCGAGAATCCATCAAATTCATGATTGAATAAAATGAGCAAAAAAACATCTCTGAAGACCTTATTAAGTTGATCTTAACTTTGATTTTCCCCTTTCTACCATGCCTGCCTATATATGGGCCAAACACTACATTAGCCAAGGCCCAAGGACAATCTAGTTGGATTTTGAGGGTATCAAACGTGCGGGCATTTTTGCCTACACGCACGGTATCGGTATGGCAATCCGTCAAGAAAACCATAAAATTTCAATATTGCAAACAAGGCGTAATACCACCTTTCTAATTGAACAATAGCTAGGACGAATATAAACCAATGGGCCAACGTATTAGAACCTGGATAAATCTTTCACACGAAACGAAACGAGATAATTAAAAAACTTAACGGAGTCACATATAATCCAAAGTAGGTTAGGCTTGAAATATTCGGAGCCAAAGCATTCCGACGTGTATGTAAATCTTAAGCACTGTTATTATACTAGCAATATAATCAATTATAATCGTCATCGATTTTTGATTTTGAAGCTTAATAGTAATTTAATTGATCCTATTTTAAATAGAATCGTTATTAGTGAATTTACATATATATCTTTCGTAGTTCGGTAGTTATCTCTGTATTACTCATTTTTACATGATTTAATATTTTTTAAATTCTGCTGTCACTAATTAAGATAATAATAGAAATTATTTTTAACTCTTAAGTGAAAGAAGATGAAAGGTTAGAATTTATTTTACTACTTGTAAAATACACAATTAATTGCTCTAAGTCTATAGGTCCTTACACGAAAAGTTATAATTCTAGTAAGAAATGGAAAATAGATGGAAAACGCAATTCAGCTTTTTTAAAGAGACTCATTTCAATTGGAGTCAGTGTCTCTCTACCGACCGAACCATTTGGCCACTAGTATAAACACCTTATAGAAGCATCTCCAATATATACCTAATATAATAGTTATTTTAGAGATTTAGCTCTAAAATATATCTCTAATAAATTCTTTATCTGTCTCTCAATTTTTAGAGATTCTAAACTTCATCCTCATATTGTAAAGAGCGACTCCTATTCCCTGTCTCTCTCATATAGTATTGGAATTTAGAAGTATGTCTGAGAGAAAAAGGATTTAGAGGATATATTTTGTTAGAAAGATTTTTCTATATAATAGTTTTAGGAGTGCGATTTAGGACATCTCTTGGTCTCTTGGAGATATCGTAGAACATTTGTTTTGCGCGTGCAAAAACATCCCTACCAATAGCAAGCATCAACTTGAGGCAACAACCCACAAGACGTTCTCATCAGCAACCTCAGTTGGCAATTGGCACGTTTGGACCGTGCCATTGCTGGTCGGCCACAAAACACAAGAGTAAGTTGTGTAGTAAGTGGGCAACATGCTCAATGCTCCGATGCTTTTGCTTTGCCAGCCAGTGGATCGGATCGCTGCGTTTTTTGGATAGCCCCCGGCCTCAACTTTTCCAGCTCATCGACGGCGAGCATGCCCGGCCGGCCGGCCGGCCGGCTTGTCGCTTCGGGCGATGGCTGGACGAGGCCATGTCAAATTGCATGTCACCAGTCTGTTGCTGGGCTAGCTGATGCATCCGTGTTGCTTTCTGTGTTACAGAAGCTTGCAGATGACAAGCCTTGCCATATTGGTCAAGAAAACAGTGTTCAGACGAAATACCAGTCTCTTGTGCTGGACCGGCAATCGTCTAATCGATCAGTTACTAGAATTTGTCGGACAAAATTTCAGACCCAAACAGTTGCACTAAAAAAAAGGAAGAGACGACCGTTCCGGACGTCTTACAAAACACTAAAAATCAGACTGTGTTTTAACACCCGGTAAAAAATATTTCATCACTTGATTAACAATGTTTTAATAATAAAATAAAATTAAATATTGTTAAGTGTAAGTTGAAATATTTTGCTCCCGTGTATGAAACATTGTTTTTTAACTACTAAAATATAAAAATAAAGTGTTGCATTTGCATATAGTGGTTTATTGGAGGTGCAAATAACGTCGCCGAATGTTACATCTGTTTGAAACATTTTTAGACTAAGTGATGAAATATTTTTCACTCGTCTTATTTTTTACGCTTTCTATGACTCCTGAGACGAAGCATTTTTGTTCAAAGTCACCGGAAGATAGTGTTTTTCACGGCCTAAAAAATGCTATTTTTGCAACAAAAATAGTTGTCGGATGAGGCTTTTGTATTTGTATCCGTAAGAATCGCAAAGACAAAACTACTTAGAGAAGAACGACGAAAACAACTCTAATATAGTATTTCAAATTAGGTTATAAAATTTAAATTTTGCTAACACTAAGTAGGAGCAGGAGCAGTAGAAACAAGCTGAATAATTTGCGGCATGTGTTCAGCTAAACACCCCAAATTTCTATAAAATTCATGCACTCCGAACTTATGACAAGCATTGCATTCTAGACTTCTAGTTGATCACTGAACCAATTCCCAATTCCCACTATATAGCATAAGTATATACTTCACGAAAGTTCATCAAAAAAAAAATATTTGTATGCTTCAGGAATGTGATACGATTTCATTTTTTTGTACCATCTTTTCGGCTGAATCGTATGGTTTCTAGAAGAATCGAACTGAGATTCTAGTCATGAGTTCTTTTTTCTTTCTTTCTTGTGTATGGGTGGAGCATACGCACCGAATGACGTGTTTGTTTCTTGTTTTTCTTCGTAGATAATCTGAAAATGACCGGAAGCTAATGGAATCGCCTCAAATATGATAGTCGGTCTGAATCGCTGGTCAGAACATATTTTAAAAAGATGCTTGCTCCAAATTTAAAAGACTTTTTATTTTTACGCCTTTAATTTTGTCACTCGAACGCTTTATTTCTAACTCTTACATTCTTTTAATACATCTTACCTATTACTTTATTATTAATAAGAGTAATTTGATCATTTAATATCACAACTAATTTATCAACTTTATCAAAAATAAAGTTTTATGAGATAAAAGTACTATTAGCTTATAACGAAAGCAGATGAAATTCCAAAGCTGTCATGATTCAAGTAAGAAGAAACAACGGTGAGATTTGAGTAAAGGGAGATTTGATGATTTGTCATTAAAATATGGGCGATTATCATTTACTTATGTAAATGATATACGAGACCATATAAATCATAGACTAAAGTGATAAATAATTAAAGTCATTTTTTATAGTGGCAAATCATCAAATATTTATGAAATAGATATATCAACATTGTTTTGTTTAATTTTTTTAGCTAAAGGACATGACTTCTCCCAAATCACCAGAAGAGAAATACAACAATTATAGTTAAATTTATGTAGACAAGTTATTTTTCTCAGATTACGGAAAATCACATAAGGGTAACACATGTGCGTACTCACAAATGCGCTCTCCTTAGCACACTATCAACAGGTGATGGCTAAAGAAAAGCTTGTACATCTCACAAGATTCATACCGAAGAGTACTAAAAATTATAGTAGAGTACCCATCAATTAACAGTGAAGGATGCTAACTGCAGAGTGACTTTGTTATTAATATATAAATTCAGCACTATCAGACTTACATATTAGTGAGAGAGTTACGTGAAAATTACGGTAAATGATCTCATTTGGCCCTGCAAGCCACCCTTTCGCCAATTTCAATCACTACAAACCTACAGTAAGATGTGTGTGTTATATACCAGTGTTCTTACTGTTACTTTCGCACGAAAGGGTGCCACTGCAAGTGATGCTTTTTATCCAGCTATGTGAGCAGGGAAAAGGCCAAAAATATCCTTTGAATATAAAAGAATACAAAACAGATCACATCGAATAAAACCCAATCGTGTCTACATGCGTATGCACATGCCAGACAATTGAAAGATTCCACGGAGGATCTTTCTAAAATGAAAGATTTGGTACATATCGCAGCAAACAATTCCGAACATATCGCAGCAAACAATTCCGAGATCTTTCAAATGCCATAACATTCCCACATTCTTGATTTTTCGTAAACTAGCGTGATGATCCGCGTATTTGCGTGTCTAGCGTATATGTGTATTATTTGCTTTCAGCGCTTTCCTCTAACAAATTCTCTATGCCTCCAGCGCGAACATGGTGACTTATTTTTTGCCATGTTTTAATAATATAGTAATTATCAGTATCAAGAGAATCAAAATACATGTGCATCTCCAATTTTTGAAATGGGTAGGACTTACACAAATCCTTAGCACATTAAAAAAAGTATATTAGTGCTGATTAAATAACCGATACTAAAAGTTAGACTTTTAGTATTGATTAGGGTCTTTAATCGGTACTAAAAAGTGCATAATATCGGTTGAATAACCAATACTAATTTACACCCCTTTAATCCTGGATGGATAATACCAGTTTAAAAATCAAGATTAACCGATACTAATAGGGGCAGTTCTACAGGACGTACTACCCTGTAATTTAGCCTAGTAGACCCACGAATATCTAAAATTGACCCAATAGCTCTGTCTCACTAGACCTAGATGGAAAGATCTGTGCCTGGGCCTTGCACGCCGCACCCCACTTCCACCCTCTGTCGGTCTGTCCCCTTGTCGCGTGTGTCGGCGATGGCATGCCTTCATCCTCCGTCCCCTCGTCGCATTCATCGCCGCGTCTCCGCCTGACCGCCCCGACACCCCTCACCCCTGGCGACCGGTCCTAGACTAGCGGCTCTACCTCGCCGCACGGCTATACTATATATATATATATCAAACTATCAATACACCCTGCACCATGTTTAGGTTAGGTATAGATACATAAATATACGTATATTTTGAGTGGAAAATTAATGAATTTGTGAGCTAGCTCAAGTCACGAGACAAGCTAGTTGAGTATAGGTCTTAGCTCAATTTATAAACAAACCTAGCCGAACTCATATTATACCGAGGGCCACGTGCACTCAGGTTAACAAAACTGTTTTGAGACCGGATTTCGTTCGGTCTTGAGATAGCGGTTATTGTGGTAACCGAACGGTTATCGAAAAAATTCGATCAAATTTTACATTTCAAAATCTGAATTTAGATCAGTTCGTGAAACGGTTTCAAATTCGGTTACCGTTGGTTTGGTACCAGCTCGGTAACTGTGGTACCGGGCTCAGTAACCGTGGTACCGGTCAGATAATTTTTCAGAAAAAAATTGTAAAATCACATAAAATTATTTTTCAGGATAAATAGAAAACTTACGATACCACAAATTTTATAAGTTTACAAAAAAATACAAATTACAAGGAGCTAGTACCTTATATGCATGTGAATCAATATAGCTCCATCAATATACCAGGAGCTAGTACCTTATGTGCATGTGAATTAAGATACCAGGAGCTACATATCTTATGTGTACGTGAATCAACAGAACAAGTCTTATGACTCAACAGTATAAGTGTTTGTGGATCAATAGGCTTAGAACAAATAATCAATAGACAACACTCATTAAACATGATATTTTATTTGATCAAATATATGATATTAATCCAAGATGCCTGTATGCAAAGAATCAAACAATAATGAGTGAAGAAGATTGAAAAATGAATTATTTTTGTATTTTGTATTTTTGTTCATCTTGCTCGGTTCATAACTTTTAATATTTTTTAAAACTAATTTCACCATAAATTATATTAATTTATCTACTATTTTAAAGAATTTTTCTATTTTTTAATTTCAAATGAAACGGTACGTCGGTTACCGAAGCGTGCACCGGCCCGGTCTAACCCATCGCGAGCTCGCATCTCGCATTGCAAAACTAGAAAAAAAACACAACTCCGGTAAAAAAAAAGGTGCCATTTCCCATCGGGAAACAAACAAGCGACCCAACCTGGTGCCCGGTCCACTGGTCCATGTACACAGTTGCACCTTGCACGCGCTTTCGCCGCCAAAGCGAAGCGAGACGAGCACAAACTCCTGGTCGCTGGGACCCACTTGTAGTGGCCGCGCCAGCCATACTACCACCGGTGTGGTACATCACCACGAGCCCGAAGTCGAAGCGCGCGGCGGCAGCGGCGGCTTCCTCGGTGCGCTCGATGCACGTGGGCCCAACGGGGACCGCCGGGACCGTAGGCCCCACACGATGGTGCAGGTGGTGGGCGCGGGCGGTCTACGAGGAGGCGAGGTGGGCCCCACCCGGTCAACTTGCCTGCTGCCTCCCCACTTCCGCAGCCGCCCGCGCGACGGCGATGGCGCGCTGGCCCCACCGGGCAGTCACACCCCATCTTGGTGGGTCCCGGACGTCAGTTACGGAGTGCCGTTCCGTCGTGGGCCCGACAAGCCCGCTCGCCATAGCTATCCCCGTATCCCGGCGCCCTTTCCTGCATGTCCCCTACGTCGCACGCAAGCAGCCGTGCGCCCACCCGCTGACTTGTGGGCCCATACCTACTTAGCCCCACATAGCAGTGACTGTTGATGCACCATGACTAGCCTTGCTCCCCACATCCGCACCCACGAGACCTTTCTTTATTAATTGTGTAAATAGTGTCCCTGCTTAATTCATATTTATTAATTGTGTAAATAGTGTCCCTGCTTAATTCATATTTTTTATATTGTATGTTATTTTTAATTTTTGTTAGTACGATTTTTTTGATAAGTATGATTTTACCTAATTCTTTCCCCTAGTGAAAAAGAAATTTTGATTTTTCTAAATTCTAACATGAATCACCTTTTTATCGGTCTGATAGGATTTTGGATGATTTTCTTTAGAATCAACCACAACTAAACATCTCTACCAAAACGGCATAAGCTATGAGCCTATGAGCACTCCTCCTCGTCCCATCACCCGCTAGACGCAATGCTTGTTTCGTAGCAAGCGTGATGGGATAGAACATATACATACTTCTTCTATCCTAAATTAATTTAGTTATTTCTACAATTTAACCTATTTATTAAGATGTAAGAAAAAAAAACCTAAACTATCTCTCAACTAATACTCCAAACAATTAGTACTACATACAACTAGTACTTCAGATAGAGATAAAATATGAATATTTATGAGGAAAAATTATAGAGGTTGTAATATTTACAATAAAATTTGAATTGTAGAAATAGTTGTATTTTAGGACGGAGGGAGTATTTAATAATGATGAAGACAATTCATCCCAAGTGTTTTGGTTGGATGAATATAATAATCTATTTTTTGATTGGATATAACTATGTCGAGACATACTTAAATTTAGTGGTCTCATTTATCATATATATTTTTTATTAAAAATAATTATATGAGATCTTGTTTTATAAATTTAATTACAATAAATATAATGGTCTAATCGGATGATAAATTAGATATACAACATTAGCTGAAAAATCATTTAAATATTTATAAATGAAAAATCAAACCAACTACTCTCTTAGTCTTAATATACAATTACTTCTACCATTTGAATTTTGTCTCAAATATTACAACTTCTAATCCCCAGAGTGATTTTTCCCAAAATTTCTCATAATACCCCTATCATTAGTACATATTCCATCTACAGTAGACTTCACATCCTATTTATTTCTAAATATTAATGAATATTAGTAATACTTTTTTATCTCTTTTCTTAATACTAATGTCAAAGCATAAAAATAACTATATATATCAAGACAGAGAGATTAAATATCTACAGTACATAACGCTGGCGGGACGGTACAATTCCACCAGGAGATAGATATCCCACGAAACCAAACAATACCTAGTATAAGCATGAGAATGCGGGTATTTTTTTGAGATGCGGAATACAGGGAATAGTATAGTACGGTGTAGTATACTAGTATATCGCAGCCGCAAGCAAACAATCAGCTAGCCAGTTGCAGCGAAGCAATAATAAACGGCAGCGACGGCGGCAGAGGCAGCGGTGGTATGAAGAACTTCCTCCGGAAGCTACACATTGGTGACTCCAGAGACGATGGCGCCTCGTCGCACGCGCCTCGTCCGCCGTCCTCGAAAAAGGGCGCAGGGGGCGGCGCCGGCGGGGGTGAGCATAAGCACGCTTCTGGAATCTCGAGCTGGCTCAGCTC
The DNA here is from genome assembly GCA_000418225.1 of Zizania latifolia. Classification (NCBI taxonomy): domain Eukaryota; kingdom Viridiplantae; phylum Streptophyta; class Magnoliopsida; order Poales; family Poaceae; genus Zizania; species Zizania latifolia. The sequence continues at coordinate 131,596 of KE373156.1, read as the reverse complement.
CGTGACCGGGCGGCCGCAGACGCAACCGTCCGCGTCGCCGTCGCCGCCCTTAGCGGCGGCGGCGGAAGCGGCAGCGTTGGCGTCGTCGGTGGAGGAGAGGAGGATGGAGGAGGAGGAGGAGGAGAAGGAGAGGGCGAGGAAGGACTCTCGGGAGGAGGTGGTGAGGAAGAGGGAGATGGAGAAGGAGGAGAAGCAGGAGGCGGAGCTGGAAGAGTATCACATGCAGCTGGCGATGGAGATGAGCGCGCGGGAGGATCCCGAGGCGACGCAGATCGAGGTGACCAAGCAGATCAGCCTCGGCTCCTGCCCGCTCCAGAACTCCCCCGCCGCGGTCGTCGCCTTCCGCTACTGGGTACTCACCGTTTCATCCTCTAGGCTCTATCTCGATCCTATCTATTGCTCCTCGCGCATTCGCATTGTTACTGTGATGGGATCTCGCTCATGCATTGTTCAGGAAACCTGTGCGGTAAGACTGTTCAAATGCAACCGTTAGATTAGTGGTAAAATAAGAATTACTGCGTTTTTTTATGAAATATTTTTCTTAAGATGCTTTGGTCATGGCAAGTTCTTCTGCAGTCTGATATCTGTTCAATGCAATCATGAAGCAGGTGGCCAAACATGTGGTAGTTTAGTCATATAGCTTATACATGATCATTTTTCGCGATCTGGTTTCTCTGCAAGGATGTTAGTAAGGAATAACGCACCTTGATCAAGCAGTTGTTTAACATTCAAACTATTAGCACTTTTGGAGCAAAATAAGTAGTTAGTAGTCTATGATTTTTTTTGTCCTAGTCCTTGTTGAGTCGTTATCAGCATAATGATTAATAAACTGCCTTTCTGTTTTTGTGGATCGTACTGCCTAACAATAACTTGGCAAATGAACACTCAACATGTAGTCCTAAAAGAACCAATGTAGATATTTTCCTTTCAGTAGAAACTGTTAAGAAGTGAATATTTGTGACTCTTACCGTTTTCCTACTTGCCTCATGGTAGATTTGTTCGTGCTTCACAGAGTTTCAGTGCCCTTAGCTATGACGACAAAATCTTGGATGGTTTCTATGACATTTGTGTCATTGGGGAGGAGTCCACATTGGCAACCATACCCTCCCTGATGGAACTGGAGCAACAACCATTTTCACATAGAGCCAAAACAGAAGCTGTATTGGTCAACAGAGCACAAGACTCCAAACTTGTGCAGCTCGAGCAGAAGGCATTCATCATGGCTGTGGAATTTCGCTCAAAAACTCCAGAGTTTGTTGGCCACACTTTGGTCAAGAGACTAGCTAGTTTAGTTTCTGACTACATGGGTGGGCCAGTAGTGGAGCCAGAAAGTATTTTGTCGGAGTATCAGAATGTGAGCAGCTCTCTGAGAGCTAGTATAAGAAGTGCAGTTATGCCTCTTGGCGAGTTAAAAATTGGTCTGGCCCGTCACCGTGCACTTCTTTTTAAGGTCAGTGATTATTGGATTGGGGCCAGCCATCTGAGACATGTTTTTTTTCGAACTATGAAGTTTTCTAGATAGCAGATATGCCAATGTTTATGCCCATGTATTTTCAAATGCAATATCCTGCTCTATTGTTATCAAATTTCTGTTCAGTACATAATATGACATCAGCACATTGCCACATTCTTGTTCTCCTTGTTCTATTACTAGCAAAAAACCTGACTTTATTCTTGTTCTAGACTTTTTAATCCTTACACTGGATTCATGGCATAGCTGATTTAATGCATAAGCATCAATTCATTAAAGTTTTGTTGTTTGGAGATTTTAATCCTTACACTTGCATCTAGGTTTTGGCTGACAGCCTTGCTGTTCCTTGTCAACTAGTTAAAGGAAGACAGTACACTGGATCGGATGATGGAGCTTTGAACATTGTGAAATTGAATGATGGAAGGTATACTAATTCATTGACAGCAGAAACTAGGGCTTTTAGGACTTGAATAAAATCATAAAAATCGGACTACTGCTTAGCATAGTTGTATCTGGACATCTCGTTTTCCTCCTAACATGTTTGCTAGCAATCTAAATGGAAAGAGTGGAAAAGCATCTTGTAATGCCAACTGTACTGTATTACATTATTGCAGGGAGTACATTGTTGATCTCATGTCAGATACAGGTACTCTTATACCTTCAGACAGTGTGGGCTTGGGTAGAGAATTTGAAGATAGTATCTTTGCAGATAATCACCATGTTAACAGAGATGATTGTAATACTCAGTTGGGGTCTTCCTTTAGTGAAGTCTCAAGTTCTGTATCTGTCTCTTTTGAAAATGAGTCACTTGAAAGATCCACACACACCAATGTTGGGCATTCTGATGCTTATGGCACAACAACCAGCCACACTGGCAGCCAGGGATCTGCAATATCTGGTTCATTTGGGGAACTATCAATAAGCACGTGTGCAAGTGAAAAATTGCCTGTTATTCATGAATCTAGAAATACAGATCACACCATGACTACAAAGAGCAAAGAGAAGTCAGCTGCACCTAATAATTCGCCATCAAGTTCTCCTTCATCTTCTGAGGTGGGTGGTACTCCAGCTGTATGGAGGATGAAAGTGAAAAATGTCTCAGAGTATATGATTAGTGCTGCAAAAGAGAATCCCCATCTAGCGGAGAAGATCCATGCTGTCTTGCTTGAAAGTGGAGTTGTGCCACCACCTGATTTGTTTTCAGAAGAATCAAGGGAACAACCAAAAGACCTTATTGTGTATGACACATCTCTGTTTCAAACAAAAGATGAAATGATAAAGAAGATAAATGAACTTGAATCTACAGCACATGCTGATTTTGGTCATGGTTCTTCGATGCCACATCATCCTGGGCATGAACCCCAATCAAAGGTTGTTTCTTACCAGATTCCTTTCGATCTTAAACCTGACCAGGGGTTGGGTAGTTACCATCCCTCAGATTTCCGGAACAATGCAGGTAATTTACATCCGTATGAACCATCTGCACCTCCCCAAGAAGGCCCATTACAACTTATAAAACAAATGCCTGTTGCAGCAGCAGCTGCTGTTGCAACAGCTGCAATGGTTGCATCTTCAATGGTTGTCGCTGCAGCTAAATCTAACAGTGATATCAAACTCGATGTACCTGTTGCTGCTGCTGCGACTGCAGCTGCAGTTGTTGCTACAACTGCTACTGTTAACAAGCAGTATGAATACTTGGAACCTGGTTGTCAATTAATTGGTTTACCAAGTTCTTCACGGGGGAATGAATTAATCCCGAAGGGTATACATGACTTCTGGGATAAAGATGAGCTAAAAATTGATCATGGAAAAAATAGCGTGCTCAAGCAAGAAAAAGAATCGGTTGAAGTGCCTCAGGAAACTGAAAGAGTCTCTGACAAGTCAATTGGGACTGAGAGTGCAAGGTCTGATATTGCCCTAGAGGGTGTTGCAGAGTTTGAAATCCAATGGGAAGAAATCACTCTGGGAGAACGTGTTGGGCTAGGTACAATTCTCTTGGTTTCTGTAAATCCATTTTGTTCATAGCTGTCCTACCTTTGCAACTATCTGCAGGGATACTCAGCTAATTTTTCCATTCATGAGACCTTACTTTTCCTTTAAATTGAAATATTTAATTAAGCCCCTACTATAATGTGTCTTATTTTCCATCTTGTTCCAACTTCATCCTTTTTTTTTGTGCATCAGGATCCTTTGGAGAAGTATACAGAGGGGAGTGGCATGGAACAGTAAGTTTTTCATCTAACATGGCTCACCTCGTTTCCAAATTATCACCAAGTTGGAATAATAATCCCAAACTTTTGTTCTAATGAATTTGAGTGCAATGAAGAAATATTAGGTTCTTATAGCATAGTCAACATATCAGTTAAGGATCGAATAACATGTATCTTATAAGTTCTAACCTTGTCAACATTTAGGAATCATGTATATCTTATCTACTTTTTAGCTTAGGATACCATTAACTATTTCTACATATTGCACCTACACACCTGACTGTAATATGAGGGACTAAATCATATTCCTGGATACATCATGAATGATACTCATATTCCTTGATACATCATGAATGAAAAGGTCCATTTTACCCAGTATCATTAGTGTCCGCTTCAGTGTTCAAGAAGGCACTAGATGGTAGATGGTCGGTATGTCTAGCGCCTAGCCTCGAGGGGCATCGCTGAATAGCCACCCAGCGTCTAGTGCCAAATAGCCACCTAGGCATCAACAAGTGCCGGTTTTTAGAATACTGGTCCACTTAACACCCAGAACTTTAAATCATTTCATTCAACCCCCTAATGCTAGATGGCTCCACCCACTGAGGTCTGTTTTGAATTTGGTTTTGCTGGCTGACTTTAGTTTTCATCTAACAACTAACATATGCACCTCTAAGTAATCTAGTAGTCATTAGTTTTTATTCGAAAGAATATCTTTTTAGATACTCCATTCATTTTACAGAAATATGTGTTCTGACTTCTGACTTTGTATTCCACAAGCTGATAATATTTGGGACACTTTATGCTTTTTTTCAAACTCTGACAGTTGTTGTAGCTATACAATTTCCTTAATCAGATTAGGTGAATAATTTGAAAAGAAGCATGCCAAAAAATTGATTGACTCGATTAACTTGAGCACTGTTCCTTTGTTTCCATCTTCTGTGCAGCCCTAGAGTGTGATATTCATTACCCTTTATTTGTTTATGCCTTCTGCACCTTTCCAATTTGCTCCTCTGTGTAGGAAGTTGCAGTCAAGAAATTCGTGCAGCAAGATATATCAAGTGATTATCTGGAAGAATTTCAAACTGAGGTAACTACAGTTAGGACCGGCCTCCATTATGAGAGGCGCAGGCCCAACTAGAGGGTATTCTAAAGGCTAGATTTATTCCCTTAAATCAGTTATTCTGTTTCTAAAGATAGAGATCAGATTAGATTGTATTAGGATTATAAATACCTCATAAGGGTCATGAAATAAAGCAAGCCTAGCAACAGTCTTGTTGTCCAGGGTTTTCCCTAATAGCCGTCTCCCTCCCTGCGCCCACCTCGCCACCACGACACCCATACGCCGCCGGCGCAC
>KE373156.1:44815-56892 GCA_000418225.1 Zizania latifolia | reverse complement strand
TATATTAATGTTGTCTGTTAATGTAGGGTTTGTATTGATAGTTCAATGGTCGTATTACATTGATGAATGTGATGTGAATATAGATATATCTAAAATGTATGTGTTATTAAGAATGTGAAATATATATGTGTTATTATGAATGTGAAATGGTTTTATATTCGATCTGTGATGGTTGTATTTTGTTATTTTTCAGAGGGCATAATGACATACCTGAGGCTAGTTAGTAAATAAAATATTTTATAAATAATAAACATGTCATCTGTAACTATCAACAGTCACAAATGACTCATAACATGCCACGGTCGAGCTAGGTTACCCACCCATCACAGATAAGAACCATATGTGACGAATCATTATTACATGTCACAAATGACTCTTCCATGACGAATGGTATGTAGTTTTGAAGTGGACCCTCATATGTGACGGTTCATTATTACCAACCGACATAGATGACTCATCTATGACATATGGTAAAGCTAGCGATCTCTAGGGTGACCCCTCATCTGTGGTGGTTGGTTGCCTGTTTAAGATAAGCCGACACATCACTGACCAAAGATCACTGAAGATAAACTTATCTACTATAGATATATAAGGGTTATCACCTATCACAGACGAGGAGTTAATTATGCGCTAGTGTATAATAGTGCAACTTAACTTTCCTGGTTCAGTAGAACAACAGTGCCCCAATTCCAGATATAGCTAAGACCACCACTGACATGAGTGATATTCTTTCAGCTCCTTGCTGGCCACTACTGCTTGTACTACTAGCGTTTTGGTTATTATTACATGGAAGCCCGTTTTTGTCACCTTTGCACTCGTTTGCAAACAGGCCTGGTGGATATTTGCCATGGAAGTTGATGTAGGTGAACATCGTCGACGCACAGCTATTGCTTTCATCGTTGAGGTCGTTGCTAAAAGGGCACGCGAACTCCGTGAAAGCAGCGCAGCAAAGGTTTGCAGGGTACGGCGATTTGCACTTGCTTGTGATGATCGAGTAGTTCTGGGACTCGAAATTCACAGGGCAATCTACAAAAACAAAAACCAGTAAGCAGCCATATATACAAATGCCTTAGTTGCAACAGTCTTCAGATCGACAAATATGTAATTTATAAACTCCAAAACATTACCGCACAAACAGCAGCATTTAGTGACCAATATTTAGCGACAGATAAAAAATGTGTGTCACTAATAAAAACTTTTAATAACATACCGCATAATTGTTAAGGCGCCGCCTAATTGACAATTAGGCGGCCAGGCGGCCGTCGGCAGACGCCACGGCCGACGACTAGCCACAGGTGAGTGTGGCGTCCGCCTGGACGAGTATGGCGTCCGCTTAATCGTCTTTGGCGTCGCACGGACGCCATATTGCTTCGCATGGACAACAGACGGCAGCGGCGATTGAGTTCCTGAGCCTATTTTCTGCGTCCCCGCCGCCTAGATCCACGCTCCCGCCGCCAGATCTGTGCTGCCATCGCTGCTGGATCCATGCCGTCGCCGCGTCGAGACCACGACGCTGCTTGATCTGCGGCTCTGCGCCAGCCTTGCGCTGCCGAAGCCGCTGACCTCCCTCAAGCGCTGTGAGAGAGAATGAGAGGGGAAGGGGAAGAGACAGGGAGATGCATAGAGAGGAAGCATGGAAAAAGGAAAGAGGAAAAGTGACATGTCTGTGCCATGAGAGAGATACAGACTCATAGAAAAAGGCATGGCAAAAAGGTGCGCCCATGCCTGCACTGCCACAAAAGGTGTATTACTTACAAATATTAATCTTGCTAGTGGCTATGTAGACTGTAGTATTATTATATTAGTGACTTAAGTAGAATTAAGTGATGATGAATTAATAGTGTTTTCATATTTATTCCTAATATAATTGTGCAATATTGCTACCATGTCATTTCTGTAAAGTGAGTATGGTGTCGTCTCGCCGCACGTCATACTCGCCTAAAAGGTGTGAAGGTGGTCCGGCGTCTTGCCTCGCCGCGTCGCCGTAATAATTATGACGAACCGTCTTACATCCGTCAATAAAAAAAAAATAGTACCAGATCGAATTTAGGGACGTCACTATAATGATAGCGCTCATCAACAGGTCATCAAGATGGTATATATGTAACAAAGTAATCTCATTACAAGTCGGATATGCAAATGATCCCCACTGTTACTATCGATAGGTTCTTTTGTATAGAATAGATAAATCAAAAGCTAGATATTTATGTAGCTTTTGTTTGTTTTTTTAATGAAGTTCGTGCTCTACCCATGAACTTAAGGCTTAAAAACAGCTTAAAATTAAGCCATTGGGCCTAAGCCTAAACAGTTTAGGAGCAATGTTTCCGTCCCCTTTTTTATCGTAACATTTTTAAATATCAATGAAATAGTTATGAAAATTTTAAAAAAAAACATTGAGACAATAGTCATCTAATATTTCATAAAATTTCAATTCCAAAATCGATCTACGAGCATTATTCATAGTTAGAATTATTGTTTTTGTTTCAACTTGTATAGATCAAATTAATTTAAACTTACATGTTTGTGGAGTGATATATCATGCATATGCTGAACTATGTTGTTGAAATTATTTAGAATTCAGTATGACTATTTAGATGTCATGTAAAGCATAAGGGGACGTCACCTTAAGGTATGATACGGCTTTTCCAACAATTTATACATTTTTAGAAAAACATTTTGACTCAGTCAAGTTCTTGAATCTTGCATTGACCTATGTGTTCTCTCCCCGGCCACACGGTATTCAAAGAATTTTCCAATAGATAAATAAGGTTCAAAGCTGAGATACAAAGAAATATATCACAGTTGATAACTATTTTTATCACAAGAGCATTAGTACTTCTAGTTCTATATGGGTGCATTAATCTAATTAGATGAAATCATATAGAATTGAGCTGTGCAAGGAGGGGAAGACATGGAGACCATACTCTTCTTAGCCTGCAACAAGTTCCTCATTGTCGTCGACCCGCCGATCGTCTGGAGCAATCCATCTGTTCTAACTTCTAAGAAGTCCATACCAATTCAAGAACACAGAAAACAATAGCTCGTCAGAAATTCAGATATAGAGATCGAAGAGGCACAGGGGTCAGGAGGGAACAGGAGAGACTAGAGAGTAGAGACTGACCTGCCAAGATGGGATGAGAAAAGAGGAGGAAGAACCAGAACCCAAGATTCAGAGCCATGACCGCCGGAGAGACTCTCACCATAGCTTGAGTTTTTGATCTTTTCTTGCAGCTGGTTAGATTAGACAATACACAAGAATGCCAATGTAGCTCTCTGATTAGACAATAGACCGGGTATGTTGATGGCGATGGCTCAACTGAGTACTACAGGCTTACAGGCAAGTCTTGGCTGGTGCCCGTCCGTATCAGCGGGTCAACACGCTTTGGTTTACACCGGCTGTTGCAAGATTCCAACGTATGCGGTGCACCCATTTTTAGAAGAACGTAGCTTTCATTGCATTATATAGTTTGTCACAGCTGTAGTCCTGCACTGACTCCTGCTGCAAACGGACCTGCAGATCGAAGGCCAGTAGGCCACCGTGAGTACGTGCGTGACTCCACGTGAGAGCGCCTTAATTTACAAGAAGGCGACGACTCATCTCGATGGCCCATACAGCATGGTAAATCAACATGTGCAACATCAAAAAGAAATGACCGTGACAAAGGCACAAAGCGTGAAATATTTAGGCACAAAAGACTCGGAATGAATGCATGCAAGATCACCCGTCGACCTCCACGTACTGCCTCACTTGGCCGCCAAATGACCTCAAGCACCCCAGCAAAGAGAGACTCGTCTCTGCCGCATCTGTCACCTCCTCCAAGCCAGCGGCAACGCACCCTCCACCGCCGGGATCGTCATCACCGGAGACCAGGACTCCCCCGAAATCAGCCACAACCAACCACTCGGGCTCACCGTTGACCATACCGTGTCCACCTCCACTACCTTTCTTCACCCACATTGCCCGGACCGGTTACCCACCGGAGCCACCCTCGCCGCCGCTACTCTGCTTCGGCTGCCACGTACTCGGGCTCACCGTTGCTAGGCCTCCCGCCTCCTCGATGTGCGTCGACGCCGAGCCGCCACTACCGTTCCGACCGTCTCAGCCTCGTGGACCCGCCAAATTAACCGCCGTGGTCACCGTGCCCTCGTTCGACCGCCACCATAAACGGGCCCTCGTCGCTAGTCGTCTCCACGCCACCTCAAGCCAAGCTATTGCCACTCTGAGCTCCACCTTAATCCCACATAGCTTCTAGACTGGCCAAATGTGTCGCGCCACCAACTTCCCTCCGCGCCACGCCACCTCCACCTCCGCCAATCCAACTAGAGATTTGATAATTTACCATTCTTAAGAATTGACTTCGTATTTTTGTCATCTAAACTCATATTTAGTGACACAAATAGTCTTACATGTCAGTCTCAACAGTAGCATCATAATTAAGAGTACATCTTAAGAGTAATAAATAATCATTTTTTCTAATCGGATCCCTACACCGCCGTCAACCTTCCCAACCAAGCACCTACCGCCTCCGGTTATAGGTGTGTAATATAAACAAAGAGTTGTGAGAGGTAAAAAAAATAAATGAGTGAACCTATGTTGGTATAGTTTGAGTAAAGTTAGACAAACATTATAGAGTCTTATAGTATTTGAATATGACATGCTCATAAATAATACAGATGTGTCTATAGATGAGTCCAAATTAGCAGTATAAATAAATTTTAAAAACAAACACACAATAATGACCTTTAAATTAAAATTGCTCGCGAAATAAAATCACTATCGACTATTGTTAATATTTCATGGTTCAAGCTAGAATATGTCCTTGTTAGATACCTCATATATCTATGTTATCCATGTATAGCTTGTATAATATCTTTCATACTCAATTTACATAATCTGGCTTCAATCATCCTAGAAGGCAACACAAGTGAAGCAAGAGAAGGGGTTCTTTGCAACCCACTAGAGTGGAGCAAAGACTATATTTTCTAGATCAATTATACGCTTAGCTCATTCATGTGGTAGAGAGCAAATGAAGCTTTTGTTTTATGTATCAAGCGTATGCGCCATATGTATAATAGTTAAAGTCTACTATATATGGTATAGAATCTCTCCAATTTGTAATAGTTAAAGCCATATATTTTTATATCCTTCTATATATAACCGAACATTCTACATATTATACATATAATGGGTTGTCACTTTGATTCATTTGCTCCTATGATAGCTATTCCACTCTCCACACACCTAACCAACAATCTCTAAAGCCGTCCAATGGGAGGTCATAAAAACCACACCGCAACTGTAAAATCCTCTCATGTTTTTACTGTCAAAGCAATCCACATGTGCACCAGCCCGCCATTGAAAAAAACACATCTGTAAAAAGTTGTTACGTTTTTACAAACGTGGGATCTTGGTTGTTGCGCTCTTGACCAGATGTTTTTACTGAGGTGGTTGTTGCAGCATGGCTAGCAACGAGAGTATCTCTAACGTTGTTCTTATCTGGCTTTCTAAAATTAAATTTATGTATTTTAAAAAAAATCACGTTGTAACAGTATTTTTTAATAATTCCATATCAGAAATTAAGATTATAGGGATACTGTTGTGGACTAATTGATTTTTAGGAATCAACATAGTTTATGATAATTCTTATATGGAGTTTTAAAGAACAAAAAATAACAACTCTTTTAAAGATGCTTTTAGTATTCTTTTGTAAAATTTTGTTATGGTGGTTGTAAAAGGCTGCAAGGTTTTTACGATCATGGGATTTTTTAGTGGTTTTCCCAGTGAATTTATGTTTGTTACCGGAGTAATTGCTTAGGTCACATAGCTCTTTGAGATCTATGGTTTGAACAATAAAAATGGATAATTTAAATTTTTATTTCTAGTTCAAAATAAAATTTAGATGTCATAACTAAACACCATAAATCTACCAACAGCTTTAGATCCAAAATTCCTTAAAATTATATTTAATCATTTCTAAAAAAAAATGAATCTAAAACTCCGCAAAAAGGACCATTAGAATCTGGTAGGTTTTGAGTGCATTCACATTGTTATCCTCTCGCTCACTTCCCATGATGATTCTGGCGAGGCCACCAATGATTCCTACGATCCATGTAAAAACTCAATTTTCATGTAAAATTATGAACACGACGTTTTGTGCTCGAGATTTTTACAATCATAGGATACACGGTGGTTTATTTTTACTATCAAAGAGGTCCGGCGAGGTCAAGACCTCACGGGAGGATTTTTACAACTACCATCAATTTTTAAACAAGAGGTTGTAAGAACATTTTCAAGAGTACTCTGAAATTTAACTCCAGTTGAGTTGTTAAATTTGAGTCTTGTTAAATTTGAGTCCTGTATGCTCTCTAAAAATAGGGAACAAAATGATTAATTTTAGAAATCCTTTATTTTTAGGAGCCATTTATACTATCTGTTGAAGTTGATTTTCTAGTTGTAATCCTAAAAATTTAGGAAATGAGCTCTTTAGAGCTTCTCCTAGAGATGCTCTAAAAAGATTAAGATAGTAAAACCTTGTTGGCGAGGTTGTAAATATCAGGTCAATGCAATAGTGAAATCTAATTGAGGTTGTAAAATAAAAGATCGATGCAATAGCAAACTCTTGTTGTAGATGTTGCAAAATAAAAGGTAGTGTAAAGTTCAGAGGGTTAGATTACCAGTATAAATGTTTGGTATACGACAGACTCTCCCTCAAAGTTTAGGAATGTATAAACCTTCAACAATGCTAAGGGCGTCCTAGAAAAAATTTTAAAAAAAAAACTGATAGTGTTTTAATACTCAGTAAAAATGTTCCAAAAAGATGCAACTTATAGTAAAAAATTGTAACTATAGCCTACTTTATTTATTTTACTAAAAATTTATCAGCCGATAAAACATTGTTCCATTTTCACGAAGTAAACTTTTTGCTTTGAATTCAAAGGAACATGTACCTTCACTCTGAAGGATAATACTAAGAGGTTAGATATTTCCACAAATACCGTGCGTTCCAAAAGCCAAACATATTCAGGCTGCAACACATTTCAGGCTATTCGGTTAACTCATACAGAAGAGTTTGTGGATGATAATTCCTACGCTTCTTTCCTGTAGTCGAGCATTTCTGGGCAGTAGCGCTTCGACAATACCTCCACTTGTTCGATGAAGGGCTTCTCCTTGTGGCCACCGATGTTGCGGACCAACTCGTTCCATCGTTTACGGCAAACCTCTCCAGACCTAGTGAATGAAATACTCTGTTATTACAAGTTTCTAGACAAAAATGGAAGCAAAGTTCAATGTACATGGAAATAGATGACAATTTCAAAATTTTTAACGAGATCAGTGTTAATGCCATTATGCCAACATAACATCATATATTTTCAGCAAAAAAGGCATATTGCTTCACAGTGCAAATATAAGGTTCTCTTGGTGATCTGTATCTATTATCTCAACATCAGAGTAGAAAGCGCAACCAGAATTTGCTCTATACCTGGCCATTATATGAGGTGGCAGCCTAGCAGTCTAACACGAAACTAATTTCATCTTTACTTCATGTAAAATAGATAAACCAGACAATGCATACAATGACCTCATCTTATGTCAAACTGTCATCCCTAGGATAAATCAAATCATAGGCTGTTTTGATAGAAAAAAAAAAGAAAATAGCTTGAGTACGAGCCTAGGAGGAAATAGTGGCATGGGACTAATACACTTTAAAATATTATATGTAGGCTACATAGCCACCTTCATGAGCCTGAGACCTGAATATCGTGTATTTTCGTGAATAGGGGGAGTATTCCCTTTTTACAAGGGGGTCCTAGATCCAATGAACTACGTGTTTTTCCTCTACTATCCTCTCTTTGACTCTTCATACAACATTGTAAGGCAATGTGTCAGATGCCAATCACAACAACCACTTAGATGCCAACAGATCATTAACAACTAGAGAAAAAAACGATTGAAGATTGTGACAAAGATCAGAAAATCTCTCACCTGTGATCAAGAAGGCTATCCCAGTCAACATCTTCAATACAAACAGCATCAACATTTTGAAGCCTGGCAGAAATTTCAGCACAATTTTCATCATCACAAGGTATGGTAATTGGTAAAAGACATGATGTGACCAGGAGACAACAGCAAGATGCCTAAGATGAAAAACAAATAATCTAATCCACTGTTTAGTCCAATAACTTCGAAGCAAATCAATAGTATTTAAAGTAATTAACAATCACAACAATCAGTAAAGCGTCTGAAACAGGAATACAACATTCCAACCTCTCATCAAAAAGACTTTTGCTAAGGAATGAGCTCTGACCAACTCTGCTTTCTAAAGAAAGATGTGCTCCATCCTTTCTATACACAAATTGAATGCAATGCTTAAATTGCAAATGAGCTTTCCAAACAAATTATATGGCATGTCTCAGCATATGCCATCTAGTAACAACCCACGAGACCATAAGGATAGGAAACTCCCTTAATTCCATAAATATTTATATAGCCCATGCATATAGGAAACTTCAAGTATTCGAGAAACATTTTTTTCCAATTTTCATGCCATCAGTTGGCACTCACCACTTACTGTTGCCAATTAATACGTCAGTGGTGCGTTTCTTTCAAACCAAAGTAAACAACTTAATGTGCCCTGGAGCCAGTAATAAAAAAATCAAAAGGAAAAACAAAATAAATCCTAGTTCCCAGTTCTTCATTAAATTGTGGCCATAAAATGTGGTACCATATACAGGATAGGCACAGCAAACACTATCACAAAATTCGTGGACACTCAAACTTATAAAGTTTGTAGTATTATGCACATGCATACTTGCACATCAATACAAATTAATGCCAACCACGCCATCACTAATTACTGAACAATAAGCTTATGGGCATTTTGACAAATCACACTAAACAAAGCTATCAGCTCTTAGAAACAACTAATATTTTGACAAATTACTTATGGGCATTTTGACAAATTACTGAACAATAAATCTCGTGTATAAATGATGTAGCATTAGATTGTGAAAAGAACAATCAATTTGGTGTATAAACTTACGCTTCCACAAGTCGATAATCATCAGTATCTGCCCACATGCCTTTCTGAACCAGTGGTGATGCTAATTGGTAATACCTGAAAGTGCAGAATGAATTAATGTGCCACGTCCAAGCATACAATGCATGTATTAACCCACTCTGAAGATACCATATATTCATATATAAGACAAAGATTTATGCAAGACAGATCAACTTTGGCTGCACAAGGATGGGATTTGATTTGTTAAGTTCTGTCAAGCTCAGTGTTCTTACGGCAGTAAGGTGAGGCGACCTACCCCCTTCCAGCCGCCTAGGCGAGTTAGGCGTGTGGCGAGGCGACACCATACACACATGAGGATTATACTATACTGGGGAGAGAATCAAGAGTGATAGCTACTGATAGGTTTTATTTAAAGACTAATATCTGCCCAGAACAGAAGCATACCTGCCCAGCCCATAAGCAGAAGCAAGCCAGGAAAAAAAGAGTGAGGACTGAGACATCAGAGCAGGACCTCGCCAAAGCCACCGCCTCGCCGGTGTGGAACTCTGACACCGCCTTGCCGGCGTGGAACACGGCCTCGCCGGGCTAGGGGCGCAGAACTCCGCCACCGCCTCACGGGCCAGGGGTACAGAACTCCGCCGCTGCCTTGCCGGGCCAGGGACGCCGCCGCCGCTAGCATGCTGTAGACTCGCTCTCTTTTCCTCTCTTCCCTCTCTTTTCCTTCTCTTTTCCCTCTTCCCTCTCCCCTCTCGGCCGCCTTATCTCTTGTGCGTTTTCCCTCCCGCGCACGCCAGCTTTCATTCCCGTGCTGCTTCTTTCGCGTGCACCAGCCAGCTTTCTTTCCCTGTTTTGCTCTAGCGCCCACGCGAGCTCGCTCCTTTTCCCACGCGCTCCTTCAGCCCGCGCGCCATGCGGCGTCGCCTCACTGCAAGTCATCGCCATAGCAGATAAGGCGACAACTTGCGACGCCATACTCATCTGGGACGAGGCGACCCCGACGCCCAGACAAAAATCGCGCCTTACCGCCTAGACGACGCCATAAGAACCATGGTCAAGCCCACATTATCATTAAAAATCTCAAACATTTCCCATGTGAGCAACATTGTTTGTCATCAACTTGGTCAACCAATTTTATGTGCATAGCAGCAGACCAGCAGCAAGGGAAGCATTTGTCCAGCTGGCCATATAGGCAAGGGATCCAATGCCAATACAAAGCATGAGTCCAGCAGCAGCATTCAAATGAGTATAAATAGAACAGCAGGGTCCAGAAAAATAGGAAAGAATATATTCTTGTATTAGGAACAATGGTTATAGTACTCGGTTTTTGTTTACTTGCTAGTTTTGACTATGGGACAGATACCAAGCCAATCAAATTTTATTGCCTAAAATGACCAGAATATCCCTAGGTGAAGAATAATATATTTTTGCTTATTACAAGTATTTTTCTACTTTTAAAAAACAGTCTAGGTACAATTATTGCACGGACAAATCTGATGTAAGATATATGGATAATGATATGATCATTGCACTAAAGCTCTGAAATCAGCTGGGAAAAGAAAACATAAAAAAGTATTGGAATCATGGAATGTAGTTAAGTTTTCAGAAAACAGTAGAAAGCTTGCAAGTAGTTTAATACTAACCACTTAATGCAGCAATTCTTGTGATTTCGGGTTGACAATTTATCACTAATGGCCTCCCAGGCAATGTTGTCTCTTAACTGTAGAAGGTAAGGAAATCACTTCATAACAAGGAATGATGGGATGCAACAATAACGAATAGGGGGCAAATATGAAAGGTAGAGTGAAACATGAAGTATGAATAATTGTGAAAGTGTGGAAGCAGACCTGGAATATGTAAAAGAACAGCAGCAAATTATATACCTGACGATTACTAGCATCATCCTCTTCATGAGCTTTCATTCGCAAGTCCAAATTCACCAAATCAAACAAGTTTTGGTACTCGTCCTGAGTCCAAGGCCCTGAAGTATTACAAAGAAGGCACAAATAGTAAAAATGTTACGAAACAAGGTATAACTTTTTGATAAAAAAGCAAGGTATAACTTTTCTTTTATATATTTGTATTGCATCCGTTGCAAAAGAGAAGGTATGAAATGTCATTTGCATAGCAAAGCTCTTTCACCAAAAATATAATAAGTGCATCCTTCAAAACTTACTCTGTACAACACCTTGCAACTGGAAATGAAAATCATGTACAACACCTCGCAACAGTTGCCAGTATTGTTTGAGATTTTTGCAAATAATTTCCAGTATATTCAAAGTTAGCAAAAAACAAATATGTGAGGTTTGCACAAGTTGTGTTTGCTGTGAGGTTTGTACAAATCATGTATGCCATGCCTGCACTGTTGACAATACAGGTTTCAAATAGGTACACCTAACAACATATATCCCATCAAATTTTCTCCTCACAAAGTCCCATAGATGACATAAATCAAAATCATAAAGCTAATCTAAAATTAACAGCCATTTTACTGACTGCCTCCGTTCCAAAATGTAGTAAGTTTTAGGCTTAGACACATGTATTAAAAAAATGAGTAAGAAGATCATACTACCCTTTTCGAGGTGAGTAAGTATGAGCCTAGGAGTGGTTGGGTGGAGTAATGAGTAATCAAGTCCAAGGGTAGTATGGATACTTTAGAGGTAAAAGTTATCTTTTATGAGTACTAGATTGTTACATTTAGAACAAATTATGAACTCTAAAACTTATTAAATTCTAGGGCAGAGCGAGTACATAATAACCGGTTCAACAAAGTACCATGAATAATGGGAGAAAAGGAATTCTAGAAGGGTCAAGGGTGACAAAAAAATTGTTTTCAACAATGAAAACAACCATTAAGAAGTTAAAAGCCAAGCATGCGGTAAAAGATGTTGCATTTCAAACAGCAGAATTGCAGCGATTGCCGATTGGCACCTGCTTTCAAATTTTTAGGTTTCATTCTTCTCCAAGTGTCTTTTAGATGGATCTCACTCTATTTTTAGGAGCCATTTATACTATCTGTTGAAGTTGATTTTCTAGTTGTAATCCTAAAAATTTAGGAAA
>KE373156.1:30729-44805 GCA_000418225.1 Zizania latifolia | reverse complement strand
TGTCAGGAGGTGACATAACCTTTGGCTGGACATAGTTCTTTCCACGATAAAAGATAATGGTATTGTTGGGTTTAATATCAATGGCTGTGCCTTTGCTCAGCCGTGCCAGCTCCTCGGCATAATCATAGACCTGCCCAGGCCGACAAGGTTTGCAGATCACCTTCACGGTCTCATGCTTCTTCCAATGAAGGTGCATATTGAGAACCACACCACCAAAAACCCCTCTCCTTCCAACTGGAACATAGTTCTTTTTCTTCTCGCCAGTTCGTTTGAGGTAAAATTTCTCCTCCTCAGTTAGAATCTCAGGGTCATGAACTGGCTCCAGAGATCTCAGGACCTCATACTTCCTCAGTTTCTCAATCAGCCATTCTTCTTTCCTCTTCGCCTGAATTCACACGATAAATTGTCAATGCAGCATCTCTCCTCAATCGGAAATATTCAGTAGCAACAATAACGAAATAAATCACAACAAAAAACAAACAGACCTTTTCAAGCTTGTATCTAATCCTGACTTCGGGGTTAGGCGACTTCATCTTCTTCTTGGCCTTAAGGCGGTACCACTTGAGCTGGTTAACCTTGGCCTTCCTCGACATCTTCTTCTTCCCCTTCGCCGGAGGCTGCCTCCGGTCCGCTTTCTGCTTTGTGCCCGCGTCGGCGACAGAGAACCTGGCGAAGCCACCGTCCGTGTTCAGCGTGACCGTCGTGCTCCCGTGCCGTACAGACTGATGGAGACACCATCTCCGCCCATCCATCACAGCCTCAGCGACCCCGCAGGAAGGCGCGAACAACGCGCCGGGACGTGGAGAACGCGGACCGCGCAACCGCATCAAGCAATCGCTGAATTCAAGAAGTGATAGACGAATTTTCAGACCATGGCAAGAGCGAGAGTGCGAGACTGAACCGTGCGGAGTGGGGAGAGGCAACGGCGGGAAACCTTAGAGATCCTAGCGCCGGGGCCGCGGAGCGGAGGGACCGGCGCCGGACGAGCCGGAGCGCGAGGGACGCCATGGCGACGGAGGGAGGGCGAGGCGCTCTGGCCGCCGCCGGCCGAGGGTTTTAGGCGAGGCCCGCCCTCTTCCCCACCGTGACGCTTGGAATGGCTGAGCCATAAATGGGCCTATATAGGCTCAGGCCTATGGGCCTCTCTAGCAAGGTCGGGTAGGCAGTTGGCCCAATTAGGGTTCTTCAGTCCGTCCCGAAATGGAGTTTCCCTTGTCCTCGCAAGTCGCCACCACGCCATGCCTCCAGGACTCCAGGTGGCCGCCGCGCCGGGGGTTTGGGGGGCGGGGGACATGACGTCTCGCCCCGCGTCCGTTTCGTGTCGCGCCGCCGCCTCACGATGCGTGTCCACACGCGCCGCGTGTACGGTCGGGCCGAACGGACAGGCCGCCCCCGCCGCCGCCGGGAAAGAGAGCTGTTGCGCTGGTGGATGGGCGATCGAGGCGAGGCCGCCGCTCGTCGCTCCGCTCTTCGGTTCGAGCATGGGTGCGTCTCTTACGGAAGCTTCAATTCCATTTTTTTTCTTTCTTGTTTCGGTAGATGCCAATATGCCATGCTGCAAGATTGTCTAGTTGGGATATGATTTTTTGTTTGCTTCAACGAAACGAGTAATCTCGCTAACTTAGTGGCTGGATTTTACCATTTTTATGAGCAAACTAGTTTTTGTTTGAGATTTAAGTTGTTCCTTCCTTCCTGTCTTTGAAAACAATTTCATGACTTTAATATACATTTAAATTAATATATTCTAATATTGTATTTTCAAAAGAGTATATCATGGTCTATGTCCCTGCATATTTGAAGTTATGCACTCGTTTTTCTAATGAATATATTTTTAGTAAACAAAACAAATGGATCACATCTATGTTGATGCCGGCGCAGCTTAATTTTTGCTCCAAAAGATGAAGACAACCATTTTTTTCTGAAAATCATCAAGATTTTTTATTTAGAAGCCAGAAGAAGGTGTGGCAGCTTATGGTATGTCTTTCAGGGTTATTGTCACGGGCTGGGATATTTGGGACTGATCTGGAGATTATATTTGAAGGAGGTGACCGGTCGGGGGCCTGGACCTTGTCGACGCGGTGGCGCCGTGATGGGAGACGCGCTGGCGCGGCAGGAACTTGCGACCAAGAAGTTTTCTCAAATCCAATCTCATTTATTTCTCTCAAACCCTCTAGGTTATATAGTGTTAGTACCTAATAACAAACTAGATATTTTTCTTAACCTTCCTAATCATATCTCTAAACTAATAATTTCTAAATTACTGCTACAATATCACGTGGTACTGTTCACTTCATATATTGGCTATGTTGTGTGCCTTGTCTCTAGACCCATGCCCATGACAGTTATGCTGCCCCAAAAGATTTGAAGCATAGGGTTGTAAAGTTTCATTACCATGGTCAAACCACAGAGCTTAAACATGGGACTGTTGTCATAGCTGCAATAACAAGCTGCACAAACACCCCGAACCCTATTGTTATGATTTGTTCTGGCTTGGTTGCAAAGAAACCTTGCAAGTTGGGTCTTGAGGTCTGTATTTGTCATCTACTTTGTCATTATTCTCTAGCTAATATATCTGTACATTATTTTCTTCTTCTTTGCTGGCTAGAAAATGCACTAACTAATTAGCTGTTTTTGCTTGGCTAGGTCAAACCATAGATTGAAACAAGTCTTGCACCAGGATCAGGGATTGTTACCAAATATCTTCTTAGGAGGTAACTGTTTACAAAGTCACATGATATATGAAATCCATATTGAAATAAAAGAATGCCTTCTTGACTATTGCTACATGAAACCATGTAAGGATCTTGGATACATTATATGATTTTTCTGTGGTTTGCTGAAGTACTTGAGCGACCTAGGCTTTAATTTAGTGGGGTATGGCTGCACTACCTGTATCTGCAACTCAGGTGATCTTGATGCAAATGTTGCAGATGAAATTATGGAAAATGGTGCCCTCTTGTCTCTTCACTTCTCATTTAGAATGTCATTCAAAGATTAATTCAACTACAGTTGTTCTTTTCCTTTTTTAGACATTGTCGTGGCTGCTGTTCTATCTGGAAACCTCAACATTGAAGGCCAGATACAGCCATTAACAAGAGCTAATTATCTTGTTTCTCCTCCCTTGGTCGTTGCATATGCTCGTGCTAGCACTGTAATTGAAAACATGCTAACTAATGAACAATTGTAAGCCAAGGTAAGCTTAGTGGTTATTTCTAGATTAAATATTGCTGTACATATTCAGATACTGTGATATGAGAAAGGTCGATCTTATTTCACAGAGTACATGAATTCTTCTTTTTTTTTAGACAATGGATTCTTGTATTTGATTGTTCTGTTTTGGTTGACATCAATTTTGAAGACGAGCCAATCGGTATCGGCAAAGACAATAGACCAGTTTTTCTTAGGGACATATGGCCATCTGCTGAGGAAGTTTCAGATGTGATGAAGCTCATTTGATAAGCAGTTGATTTACATAGCATTATTGTGCAATACTGATTTGGCTTACCATTTAGACCTTTACCATCTCACCATACAACTAACATCACGTTAGAGATAGAGCTGTACTGTTATTTGTTCTTCATGGATGATTTTAATTTTACAGTGTTTATATTGCAAACCACAGATTGTTCAATCCAATGTCTTGGTTGATATGTTCAAAAGCACTTATGAGGCAATCACGGAAGGCAATCCCATGTGGAACGAGTTGACAGTTCCAGATGCAGATGTTTCCTCTTGGGATCCCAGTTCAACCTACATTCGTGAATCCCCTTTCTTTAAAGATATGTCTATTGATCCACCTGGGCCTCGTGGTATAAAGGATGCCTACTGCTTATTGACCTTTGGTGATAGTGTAACAACTGATCATATTTCACCACCTGGAGCATCCACAAGGATTGCCCAGCTGCCAAGTATCTTATTTAGTACAGTGTGAACCCAAGGTATTTTAATTCGTATGGCAGCGCCATGGAAACTCTGAAGTAATGGTGAGGGCATTTGGCAATATTCGGATTGTGAACAAACTGTTGGATGGGGAAGTCAGACAAAAAATATTTACTTTCCAACAGGAGAGAAGCTTTTTGTCTATGGTGCTGCCATGGTTAGTCTACTTGGCTACACTGGCTGGTTTTGAGAAGTTTCCTTCATGCATTTCCATTCTGTAAAAGGTCCATTAGTCCCTCAAACTATTTCAATGTTGATCCACACTAAACTACTATCCAGGAAGCACCATTGGTGTGTTGGTGGAGTCGTGAGTGCATGGCTCCAACTCACCGGGGTTCAAATATTGGTATCCATGTTTTTTAAAGGAAATTTTTTGCTATTGCTATTAACAAAGACTGGTTTGTTGCTTCTGCCACTGTCTTTTATCATGTTTCTGTCTTGCCATCAAGTTTTGAAATTGTTATTCCTAAATGCCATTGCAGCCAAATTCTGTCAGTTAACCCTCCATTAGGGACTCTATTTTCCCGTTTTGCCCTTATATGGTTCACTAGAACAAAACTCTGTTTAGACTAAATGCTTACCTGGTTTCTCATTATCTCTCACATGCTTGGCTGGTTTGCCCTTATATGCTTGGCTGGCACGTAGGTATGGTAGTTAGCGAGCTAGCAAGAAGGTGGGCATGGGAAGCATGCTTGGGTCTGGCGTGGAGAAGAAGGCCTGACCGGTGATCGTCCTGCTACTGTGAAGTGTGGCTGCTCGGGTCTTGATCTTGTTGATGTCCCAACATTCTCAAGTGTCAACGTGGTCGGGGATCATCCTGTCGCTGCTTGTCGCTGACGACGCTGGGCTGTCTGGTTCATTGTGTCTGTAAAGTCTTCGTGGGGAGGGTTCCTGCTACTAGAGCTTGATGATGACGACCTGGTCGAACTAGCGGGTTTCTTGAGCGAGTCCCACCTCTCGACGGAGCCAGCGCGGCTGGGGCTCCCACCGCTAGAGCTTGACGCCGATGACAACATCACCGAACCAGTAGGTTTCTTGTGCAAGTCCCACATCTCGACGGAACGTGGCCGGGCTTGGGGTTGGAGGACAGCGTTGCGAGTTCTAGTTGATGGTGTCGTCATCTTCAGACCGGTCAGCGACGATTTCTCACAACCCTGATGATGAGCTTTTGCGACGGATTTGGAACATCTAGCTATACTGCTAGAGAGCTCTTTCCCCTTTTACACCTAATGGTTAATGATTTGGAACTTGTGTGGACCGGCAAGGATATTTGGGGATAAAAGAAGAATCATCACTGTGCCCCCAACCGATTATTACAAACGGCAATGGCATTTTCAAACATAAATTGAGAAATCGGATGACACCAACAAAGCATTGCATATCATGATGGCAGAAGCAATAAACAAGTCTCTGTTAATGGCAATAACAAAATTTCCCCTTTTTTAAATGGTCATGCGCATCCTAGTTGGTGCACAAAGGCAGATAGTTATAACTCCATCATCTTAAAAAAAGAAATTTGCAATAGCTCTTAACACTTGAACTATTATTTGGCTCATTTTACGTCCTGAACTACTGAAAACAGTGTCTACCTCCTAATGACATTCTTTCTCTTTTTGTTCATCTTTACATATGTCGTATTTTAAGGTGAAGTTTTGTGGAATGATAGATATCACTATACATTATGCCTCAACATTTTTTGGAATTTTTAATCATTGTTTTCGTATGTTAGAAACACCTAGGAGTGATTTAAACATCAAGTTTTAAAATTACATGCAAACTGTCATGACATGTTCTGAAAATATTTGACAATATAGGTTAAGTTGTTATCAGTTTTATAATATTTTACAGTAGATGGGGGAGGGGGTAAAATGAACCAAAGAATAATTTAGGGTGTTAAATGTTCCGACAAATTAGTTTGAGACTTCGAGGGGGTAAAATGGACATTTTCCTTCGATGTAACCATTGAATTGGTCATCCCCTGTTCCCCACTGGCTGTAGTTCTAGTTTCTGGCCATTAACTAGTGGATCATTTTCACTGCTTCCTAAGTATTTTTAAACTTGTTTTTATAAAAATAATATTATAATATGACCTGCTGCTAAAGATTCTTCTATAAGTATCATTTGTTATTCTATTTGTAGAGGTATAAGACTGATGGGCATGACATAGTTGTATTGGCTGGTTCTGGATATGGAACTAGAAGTTCAAGGGATTGGGATGCAAACGACACAAAGTTGTTGGTATGGATATTGTTATCAAAATAATGCACATTATGCTTTTTTCTCATTTCTGCAGGTTCATTGATTAATGTAAATCTGATGGCAGGAAGTCTGTAATTGCCAAGAGCTTTGAAAGAATTCATCGAATCAATTTAGTCGGGATGGGAGTAATCCCTTTGTGTTTCTTCAAGGCTGGAGAGGATATGGAGTCGTTTGGTTTGAATGGGCATGATCAGTACACAATTCATCTTCCAACCAGTATGCATGAAATGCAACCTGACCAGGATATTGTTGTTGCCATAGCACATGAAAATCATTCATCTGATATACTTTGCTTTGACATAGAGGTAATCAAAATGGTTTCTGTGTTTGCAATTACTAATTTTTTTCTCAGTCAGGCTCAATGGTGAGTGACTTGGTATCGCTGTTTTTGTATCAGGAAAATACCAACATGAGGTGTAAATCTTATTATATATAATGTAGTTTCTTAGGATGAAGAACTATGTTGATTTTTTCATAATATAATTTTCTATATCCAATGCTTTCTATCAAACTCTGCATAGTTTATTTTTGTTATACTTCTTTTCTGCAAGTGGATGGTTTGGAACCTAGGCATTTTGTTTTGAGTGTTTATATGTTTAACATGGTTTTTTTGGTGGAGCTGGCATACTTTGATCATGGAGTAATATTACATTACGTCATCCAAAAGTTTATTAATTGCGCATATTAGTGTATTTGAATCTTCATGTTCATGGCAGTTTGAATTATAGAGGTTTTAAATCCTGATAACTCTGTAATCTTTTGTGTGTTCCTGTATGTGTTAATTCCATATTGTGAATAATGTTAGAACTCTTTTTAACTTTCTGGTTCTTGGACTGAAAAAAAAGTTCTTTTGACAAGTATAGTTTCCAAAAAGATATTGCATATATATTCTTGTCAATTTACATGCAATTCTCAGGTAACACAGAAAAGCCTGAGCATGCCTAGTCTTTGGATTCCAGGCTTTAGGCAAGCATTTCTAGTATCTAGCTTTATTATTCTTTCTCTCAGAGAAAAACAGAAGACATGCCTGCCTGCTACTGCTGTTCTGAAGCCTCAACATTGAGGTCAAAACCTAATGGCGGGCGCCTGTCTTCATCGGCAACCTCGGGCTGTTTCTCATTCAGGATGAGGTTCTTCTTGTCCTTGTAGTGGCCAGCCATGTGCCCACCCAGAGCCTGGTGAGTGGAGAACTCCACATTGCATTGCTTGCACATGTAGGGGCGCTTCTCCTTCTTGCCTGTCTCATCTTTCTCCTTCCTCTCTGCCTCTCTGCATTCTTTGAGCTTCTTCTTCCCTTTCCTCTGTGCTTCTGACGACGCCGAACCGCCGCCGTCTTCATCGCGGAGCAGCGCGCCATTCCCCTCGGCTCCTGCCCTAATGATGCTTGTGGTGACCACCAGCTCTCCGGCTCCAGGTGCAGCTTGCTCAGTCGACCCGTGCTTCCTCTTGCTGCACCAAGGCGACGGCGACTGTGAAGGCTGTCGCCCAGAATGCTGGTACCTCAGTGTGAGCATCGCACAGGCAGCTAGCTTCTCGTAGACCGTCGAATTCACGTCTTGCACCGTCGAGAAGTCGCTGTCACCGACCATGCGTGAAAACGATGGTGGTGTTCTCGACTCAATCAGCTGCTGTGAAGACGATGGTGTGGCCATCCGTGACGAAGAGGGTGTGCCCGACGGCGACCTCGGGTTCAGATTCCGGTGAGGTGTTTTTGCACCCCTGTAGCCTCTGTTGGGATGGCTGCGAAGATGGCCGAAGAGTGATTTATCGTTTTTGAAACGCTTACCACACACTTGGCACTCCACCTTGCATGACTGCTCTACGTGCTCTGCTGAGCACTCCTCAGCTACGACATCAGCATTAGCATTGTCAATGGCATCGACATTAGCAACAACATTAGCAACATCAATGGCATCGACATTAGCATTATCAGCGGCATTAGCATTATCAGCGGCTTCTCTTTGTGGCACAACTCTGTGGTCAACTGGATGATCACCAACAGGTAGTTGTCTATGACCAGCAGGTGCTTCAACGACGATGAAGCCGTCATCTCCGTTGGTGATGCAACCACCCGACCCAGCAGCGGTACCGGTGGTGCCGTCCACGACACCATCGTGAGCACGGCGCGCAGCACCGCCGGCGCCGTAGACGGATCCGTCTTGAGCATGGCGCCCAGCACCGGTGACGACGTCCGCGACAGCATTGCGAGCACGGCGCTCAGCTGCACCGCCGGTGCCGTCCACGAATAATCCACCGCGACCACGGCGCGCAGGATCGGCGCGCTCCAAGAACCCATCGCGAGCACGGCGCGCAGCAGCACCAGCGGCGCCGTCCGCGAACCCATCGCGAGCATGGCGAGCAGCGTCGTGATCGGTGCCGCCCACGAACCCATCGCTAGCGCGGCGTGCGGGATTGGCGACGTCCATGGACTCGTTGCTAGCACGGCGCCGCGCGGCTCCGGCTCCGGCGCCGTCCAAGATCCCATCGCGACGACGGCGCCACATCAAGCTCGGATCTTGGCACGGAGAGGCGCCTTCGATCTGACCGTCGACGACCCGCGACGGCCTGTCGCTCGCCGGCTGCAGGCAGGACAGGGAGACGGAGCAGGCTGCCTGGAGCACCACAAACGCACAGATCAAGCTGCCCTTACTCATGTATGAGCTAAGCTAGAGGAGGAGCTAACTGGAAGACGACTATATCTTGGTGTGAAACCAAGCAGCGCCGCGCTCGCGGAGGTGAAGGGAGCGCGCAGGGCGAGAGGTGGAAGACGATCGGTGCACGAGGTGCAGTAATGGCGAAATTTGAGTTATCTGGCTGCAGGGAAGTCTACTAGGCAGTTTTGATAAGATATTATTTACTTCCTTTTCTGTTTTCTGCCAGTTTTTCGCTCCAAGGCGAAACGGATTCTCCTCTGCTGTATACATTTAATTCTGCACAGCTGCCTGATATAGATGCCAAAAAAACAATATGATGAATTATTACTCTCCTTCTATAGTTTTGTCTTATTTATAAGTCACCTTAAACTTAACAGTTTAAATAAGTTGTGGTTCAAAGAAGCTCACAATCCTATTTTAAAAGGCTTCTAAAATCTATTGTCTATATAATATGATAAAAATATTATCTATATAATATCATTATTTAGAATATTTTTTGTCATTAGGTAACATAACATGAAGATGTAAATAAGCTTAAGAAGTCTCAAAAATGGAGCTTTGTCCACCAATATGAATAAGAATGAGTTTATATGACTTATTTGTATAATAAATTTTACCTTTTAAATAGTTTATAATTTATAGCATTTTTATAGTGTTTTTAGAGTAAGTTGTGGCATATATCATGTAGCCCCTTCCCCGGCCCTCCTTAATTAAACAGCTAAGTTTTTTGTTACTAGTTTGGAAACTACATCCATTTATTTATGCATCAATAATGATATATATGGCAGATTTCTGCTAAATTGTCCTAGAGTATTAACACATGTGGTTATAATTTTAACAAGTTTTCATCATTACTGAATGTATCTTGATCTTGAAGATCGATGTAGATGTTCATATTAACAAGTTGGTCAACATAGTATACATTGGAGATGTAAATGTATAATGCAACTTCTTCAACGGTGTACTTTGAAGTATTATTCCAAATATATTGGAACATCATCGATCTATCGATTGTAAATATAACTAAATCCAAATTAAAATCTCAGAGAAAGATTGTATGGACGTCGTTTTGATTTGATATGGTTCGCTTCCTTTTATGTTTTGCTGCCAGTTTTATGCTGCCATGGCTCTACCGTTATATTGGATCTATATATACTGTTGTTGGACATGTTCTTATATACATTAGGAGGTGTTTGGTTACAGGAACAAAATTATGCTTGTTACAGAGATGTGACAATTGACAGATATGAATGTTGTTATACTTTAGGTATTCTAAGAATTGTCTAAAGTACAAATTTACATCATAACAAATATATAATTTAACAACTAGTGGGACCTACACTACTAAAAAATTGTTGAAGATGTCCCCTTTCCCAATACAAGCAAGGGAAATCTCCTAAGTAGTAGAGAGGGGGTGGTTATGGTTTACGTATGAAAATCATTTTTTATAGATGGTTCACTTAACATTATTAACTGTGAAAAATTTTCCATTTCCACATGCAGTTTACTTAGGAAACCGCATATGAAAATCATTATTTTTGTATGCGGTCTGGTTAAGTGGATCGTATGTGAAAATAGACAATTTTTACATATGGTCTTGCTAAGTGGATATCATATTAAAAATTGGTTTCTAGTGACAATGTCCTCTGACAACCGCATGTGGAAACCCTCTTCCATATAAATGTTCTTCTCTCGTGGATGGCCTATTTTCCACTATGCTTCCCCTATTAAGAGAGCTCATCGTCATCATCTCCACGCCACCTTTGTGCTTCGACGTCTCTACTCTGCCATCTCTTTATCACCCACATGCTCTTTTCATCTCTCTTTCAACGTCTCCACACTACCTCCATGCTCTGGCTTCTCTCGATCATCATTGGTTCTTTCTCTCAAGCTCTGCTGTCACATCCATACCACACCCACAACTGACTATGCACGTCTCCTTCAACTCTAGCTAACAACCTTCCCTATCACTGTGTGCTTTATAGTCCTTGTCATCGACAACACCTTCTGATAACTAGGTACCCTCCCTTAGCACATTCATATTCTCATTCACATTCATAGCTTATACATTAAACATTTGTCAGCTTAATCTAACTAACTCTTGAATCTCAACAATAGATTATAGAGACTATATGGTATATCCATGCAAACCTATCATAATCTCCTTTAAATGATCATAGCATAGCATATTGATTGATACAACAGAGTAAATTGATAGAAGTAATACTGACTTTTGTTAAATCACTATTTTTGTCGATAATTAGCAATGTCATGATCCTTTGAAGGAATACTATGATGGATTAGCAGGATATATATGACATATTCTACAATCAACTTTTGATATTTAAAAGTAGTGTTTTTAACTTGACAATTGTCGAATGCATAAGATGGAAATATGAATGTAAATGTGAGACTTTGATGTATATGAATGAGAATATGAGATATATATCGGTGTGGATGTTTAATGTTTATAAATATGGATGTTAATATGAATGTATATGCATGTGGATGTATCATTTGGATATAAATGTCAATGCATATGAATCTATTATTTGGATTCGAATGTATGTGAATCTGTGATTTGGGTATGATTGTGAATATATATGAATCTATCATTTGAATATGAATATGTAATGCCTTGTCTTGTATAGATTTAACTATACCAAAGCAAACTGTTACATTCCAAATTGAATAAACATCAAACCTGATATCCATCCAACTTGGCAGTAGTTTCATCACAGACCTACTTTATTGTAAGTACATAATAGTCTTACAAAATTTGCTAATGGGGCATACCCCGCAGCAAACAGTTATTATAAAAGTTTGGTGGAAGCAAACAACATTGCATTACTAATGCTACTTGACAATTAGCCTTCTAGGGACTAGGCCCCAAACCCTTAATCTTCAACGAGGTCTTTTTCTTCAACAAACTCTTCTCTACCTGGATCCTCAAAATAGTCATCATCATCTCCAAGTTGATCGATCTTTAAGTTCTAAGGTAGGTGAGGCAAGGGTGAGTACAAAGGTACTTAGCAAGTCGTGGGATATTTAATAAGATGACGGTTGAGTTTTATTTAATAAACATGATTATTAAAATTTCTAAGTGTTGGGAAACTTGGATAGAAGTCAAAGAAAAAAGGTCATGCTAAGGCTATATGGTATTTGCCAATTATCCCTCGTTTCAAAAGGAAGCAAAATTGGTTTGTTGGCACTCAAAAGATCGTAAGGTTGATGTAAGCTAAGGTGTCCTATAGATTTAATAGGATAGAGGAATATTGAATTATTATATCTAGATTTTGTAGCAGACCTTAGAAATATTAGGTTCGGTTTAAGGATAGATGGTATGAATCCTTTTAACAACATAAGCAGTTGCCATATCACTTGGCAAGTCGTTCTACGCAACTACAATCTCCCTCCTTGGTTATGCATGAAGAAAAAGTACACCATGCTAGCAGCGCTAATCAAAGGATCAAGACAACCTAATAATGATATTGATGTCTATTTATGATCTATCATGAACTACCTGCAAACACTATGGAATGAAGAGGTGCCCACATGGGATACATTGGACAAGAGAATTTCAAACTTCATGCTCTCTTGTTCTATACGGTTAATAACTATCCTACACTTGGCAACATATTAGGGCAAAGTACAAAAGGATCGAGTGCTTACTCAGAGTGTTTGGAATACAACTTTGGTTGAGAAACTCCCTGCTCCTCTAGCTCCAACAACAATCGTGCAAGATTAATTTCATTGAAGATGTCCAACTAGACAAAGAATTGCCGACACTTTTGCCTCTAAAGGTCAAAGACAAAGTGTTGTCATCACCAATAGGTAGCACTAATAGGACAAAAAAGGGAATGCAAAGACCAAAATCTCGTTATAGCCAAGAAAGCTCTAACTAGGTGGATTCATTCATGGACGGCCATTGGTTGCTGATTCTAAACTACGTGTCATGGGGTTAGCATGCCAAAAATTGCAAGCTTGGTACATGAAGCAATTGAGAGCCTAGGAAGCAGACAACATCACAAGCATACTTGGTCAGCACAGTGGCAAGCCATTCTTGTCGCCCATAGCCAGCTTCATGATCAGCTTCTTTGACCTATATGACCTATTTAGGCTTGAAGCGCTGGATATGAGCCTTCTTAAATGCTTCTCTTTGTAAGTACCCAAATGTCTACCCTAGTCATTTTAGTTTGTGTTCCACACAGATTTACTTGTTATAATTACGTACAAATGACTCTTCCACCTTGCTGGGCGATTTGACTTAACACTAGTAAAGTGTACTTCCCCATTGGTATTATGGACCATCAAATGGTTAATGTGACCATACTCAATACTGCTTGTGATGATGTCATGGCATACATTTATCGTTGCTTGTGGGGATTCTAAGATAGGGAGTGCATAATGGTACCCTTGAATCAACAGTAAGTTCCTACATTGCAGAAGTACCTACGTCTTATTTAACCATAAGTAATTGCGTACATCTTATTTAACCAAAGACTGTTCGTTGTGCATATTTCATTGGATACTAGTGGTAATAGTGCCCAAGTGAAACTATGTGGTGTACTTTGACTCTCTTCATGTGAATCCTAACGATTTCACACATTTGACTGAAGCAATCAACGATGTGTGGAGACCCTATGTCAAAAAAGGAGGCAAGCACAAGGATAACAATGAAGAGCTTCATCATCAATTAGATTTTACGTGTGATCACAACAACCGAATGTTGGCAACGTGTGTATCTTCTTTGTATGCCACCACATGAAAATCCACTCAGTGCAAGTGACATCTTCTGATCCTAAGGTTGGTTAACCTAAACATCCAGTCCATCTCTACTTGCTTCATGATTCTTATGTACTAAACTTATTTTTCTCCACGATTAATAGAAGCAGAAATAGAAAATGGGCAATGCCAACCTTCATATTATTGGAAGTCTTAGATAAAAAAAACATGTTTTTGTTGGTTAGAGTAGAAAGTACCTTAGAGATGAACCTATAGAGGCGTAACATACTTTGTCCCTAATTTTTTTAATAGTTAGGCTCATTCAGAAAAGTATCTTGTGTGATATTACATTGATGAAAGATGGTTGTATTGTACATTGATGAATTGTATATGATGAAATGTGATAAGAATATGAATGTTATATATATAATACATATATATGCATAATCGGCAGACTAATATTTTATTATTAGAGTGTATAAATGATGTAAATTTAAGA
>KE373156.1:0-13326 GCA_000418225.1 Zizania latifolia | reverse complement strand
GGCGTGTGGCCGGGCGACGCGGGGTGTCACGCGGGGAGTGGCGTGGTGAGCCAGCGTGGGGAGGCGTGCGGTGAAGCCGACCAACGATCTATTGGAGCCTAAGAAGATGTGAGTGAAGAAGGGGGCTACTAGTGGTGGCGACTGAGAGTGGGAGGGAAGAGAGGAAAGAGAAAGGGGTTAGGGTTTAGAAGTGATTTTTATACTTACGATAATCGGGGTAAACGAGTGAAGCGGGTATAGGTAGTCAATACCCATACCTATACTCGTTTAACCGTCGGATATAGAATTGAGAATAAACCCGACCCTAATAGGATTTTTACCCTTGGGTAAACGGATAATCGAGCACGATTGCCATCCCTAGGTGTGCGGGTATTTAGCTATGCAAAATGTGAAGGGAAGGGGTAGCTGGCTTAAGGCGCAAATTTATGTAGCTTGTGTTGGTTGGGCTTGCGTAGGCCGCTGCTTTGTATATGGGCCTCTCTTGGAGTCTTGGGCCACAGGGGAGAGAAGCCCACAGGCGCCTCCCGCCTTTTAAATAATACTAGGTTGTAATATTATGGGAGTGGAAGCTTATTTTCAAAATTATAATTCTGATACTCTAATTTAAAAAATAGTAAAAATAGACCCATGTCAACAAAGGACCTATCGATGATTTATTCATCGAGATTCCCCCCTGGCAACGGCTGAGCCGTTGGCAGGTACTCGACAGGTATTAGCCGGTGTCGATAGGAGAGAATTTTCCCCTGTCGACAATTAAAGTGTCAATATGAAAAAAAGCCTAGCCTCCTGCTCGTGCTCGCCTCGCTCGACGCACGCCGCTTCTACTGACGCACTCGCGTGCGCCTGTGCACCGCTTTGCTCGCCACATCGCCTCCCACGCCACGCCACGCCTTGCACACCGTGCCCATTGCTCCACGTCCCGCGCCACCTGCACTCACTTACATGTGCCCCCGCGCCGCGCAACTGTCCACCTCTGGTGTCGCTTCGCCCATCGTGCCCACCACTCTGCCTCCAACGCCGCCCGCATGTGCCCGTGTGCCACTCGTTGCCTCTTGGCGTCCCATGCCGCCCACCAACTTTTTTCCTTGTGGATCTGACAAGGGACATAGCCTCTGTCGATAGTTCAGTTGTCGACAGGGATACATTTTTGTAATTTTTTTAATCTGTGTACTAGAATTGTAATTTCAAAAAAATATTATTTAAAAAAATCGTCGCCATCTCTCCACTAGCCTCCTCACCAGCTTTTTCCATCAAGCTTGCGACCAAACAAAAATTAGATTTCATCCACTCAACCAAAAATATAATCCTCTAAAAACTAGATCATCACATCTTATTCACACTTGTTCTTCAACCAAACGCTAACAAACTATTAGGATTTGTTTGGGAACCTACAATTTCAACCCATTTTCTATGGATAGGCCATAATTTTAGTTTAAAATCCCGACACATTCAAAAAAAATGGACCGAGATTGTTGGCTGCGGAACAAGCCCTTATGCACTCATCCTAGCCCCTTTCCAAAGAAACCATGGAATCGCAGATGCGCGTCAGGTGCTTACTCTACAATTTTCAATGTTTTCTAGACCTTTTTTAATCCTATTTTTTTAAAAATAATTGCAGACATCTTATTTTAAAAAAATGATCATTTTGGCCGTGCCCTGCTTTCTGGCATGACAAGATCTTGCCATGCCACTCTGCGCGGTATAGCCAAAACATTACCACGCAAGTCATCTAAAAATTAAACACCAAGATACTCTGAAAATGTGAAGATCGAGCCAATTCAGTTAATTCGTTTTGGTCTTCGGTCATAACTAAATAATTTCAGCACTGACCAAGCAATTCTCTTTTCAGGCATAAATCACAATATTTATTTTCAAAACAAAGTTTTCAAGGGTTTATTTTAAGATTCTGTTTAAGTTTAAAAATAGGATTCGCCGTATGGCATGTGCTTGACTTTGTACGATTGGTGGAAGTAAAACTGTGGTACAAGTTGTAGCTATATGATCAATTAGGTATGAAGGCATTTCACCAGTTATACAAATTACAAAATATTCTATATGAAGTCACTCGAAAATCTTGTGGTCCTTGTATCTAAGCAAAGTATGACGATGAGGACGATGTATCACGGACGACCTGCATTCACAAAGAGATCAAGTTTGTGAGAGAGCGTCAACTCGTATGGCAATTACAAAGGACACGGTTGAATGAGGATGTGCTTTGAGCTTGCCTCCAATTCGTCTTCCGTGAAGGCCTCCTTCTGGATGCTCCATGTGTCAGCATGCGTCCGCTTGAACTCGGCGACAGCTTTTGTGACTGTTGATTTTATGGGAGAAGGCTCACGAATAAAGCGCGCCAGTAGCGTCACATGACTAGGAAGCCAGCTGCAAAAAACCACGGAAAAGCCACAAGCTCCGTTTAAAAACATCTTGTAAATTAACGGAACAGCAATATTGCCATCAAATTGGGAAATAGGCAGCAGGGATGTGACTGGGAAAAAGAATCTAACTACATGATCTTTTTTACACGAAAAAACTAAGGGTAGTTGCTATTCAGGTATAAAAGTCACACAGGTACCTTGGCATGTCGTATGGAACAGAAAGCACTGAAGCCGTCAAGGCAAGGACTGCACCATGGATGGTAGCAACAGAGTGGCTTGACTTTGCAGTTCTGCAGCAAACAGCAGGTATAACAATTATCTTCTTAAAAAAATCTGTGATGACAAGACTACAAAGTAATGAAAAATCAGCAAAAAAGCTGACCTTCTCCGTGCATCAAGGATACGCTGGGCTTGTGCATACGAGCGATCACGAAAATCCTTAGAGAGATCTTTATCTATGCCCTTCATTAAGCTTGCAAGAACACCAGCAGCATGTTCCCTAACCTGAATATACAGCATCATAAGTCATATAATTGATAGCATAAGTCCTCACTCAAATTCCAAGCATCTTTAACCAGAACAATACAGCTTTCATGTGAGCTCTTATGCCAAGCCACAGGCTAAAACTCGGCCGGTGGGTGAAATGACTGCTCCCCACAGCTTTTCAATAAGAAGCCTCAACCAAACCAACCGAAAAAGACCATGAACCCTAGGCCCCCACAGGCTAGAAAGTAGAAAGCTGAGACGTCCACATTTTTCTAAGAAGAAACATTGTAAAGAAAAGAGAGATTTATCTGGCACAGGCCAAATAGACATATGTACTTGCCTCAACTTGACTATCCACAAGTAACTTCTCAATAGTTTGCCAAATTTGTGTCTTCTCTAAGGCAGAAAGAATGAATGTGTGCCTGTGACAAAGTTAATACATTTATTTCATTAGTTATAAGGTCACCAAGTCTGACAAAACCACATGACTTAACAAAATAAATATTACAGATCTGGAATATCCAAGCAAAGGTGTGATTTTACATCCTACTGCCCTTGATGAGGATAAAATATTAAGAGTAAAATACAGTGTGGGTCATCAAACTTGTCATGGTGGTTCAATTAGAGATTCACAAACTCATAAACTATATATTTTAGTCATCAAATTTGTACAGGTGACTAAGTGGTTTTTCTCGTTGATGTGCCATTAACATGTCACCCATTGTCAGCTACTAGGTGCATTTTGACACATCCATGCAATCTGAACTGTAGAATCTGAATCCAAGGGACCAGATGGATATCCTAAGGACAATTCATTGCAAAAAAAACTGGCAAACACGGTGCTAATGTGCTCTCCCTCCTCAATTCCCTTTCTCACCCACCCATCGTTTTCTCTGAGTCATAATCTAGCAAATTGAGTAAGTACTGCCAGCTGGCGAGCTGCCCTAGGTCCAAGTGTCATGGAAAGGAGAGGAGGCATAAGAGAAGTGTTAGACAATGGACCTTGCATTCCCATGAGCCAAAGTATGTATGATTGGGTTACAGGAAAATACACATAAAACACCCTATACGCATAAAACACTGCCTCAAAGCAGTAGGGGCCAAGGCTCGCACCCATCGCCTTGTACCATGTCGAGGTGAGTCTTCAATGGGGTTCTTGTGGTAGAACCACTACAAAGTTTAGTTCCACTCCCACTTCGACATGGACGCAGGGACCGGCCATAAGTCCACACTCTCTGGTCATGTCACGAAGTTGACATTGCCAAAGACAGTTTTTTTGGCCCTGCTGGTGTGTTCATGCTATTCGGGTACAGCATCACAGTGTGGATGGCAGCTAAGAGTTCCGCTTTGGGCTCAAAACCATGGTGTGGCGTCCCGTCGAAGGACTTAGCGGCTAGACGGACGACAAGGCAGTTGTAACTCAACTTGACCAGATTGGTAAGAAACTGAATAAAAGACTAATACGTTTGCCCATTTTCAGCATGCTCAGCCGAAGGGGTGGCGAATATGACCTACCAAACAAATATTCTTTACATAGTCTCGACTGAGCTCGCTCACCCTTGCTTGTGAGGGGCTTGTTGAAGGTAGGTCACGGACCCCTTCGGTAACGACAAGTGGCGAAGCCTACAGCAGGTGGCGAAGCTCACGACAGGTGACAAAGACAGTGATTGTGATAAAATGATGTATGATCCAAGACAACAAAGTCTAGGATATAGACCTAGGCTGTTAGGCCCATTTAGCCGTGCAGGCCTATTAGCTAGCAGTGGCCCATAGGCCCATGATGTATTGAAAAAATGAAAATATCCCTATAACCGTCTACATGAATAAGGGGTATGGATGTAAAATCCTATAGCTAAACCTTAGGTCTATAAATAGGCCATATGTCACTATAATAAGCAGATTTTTCAAGAAAATTCACAGTTATCACTCCCACAAATCCTTATTGTTGCTTAAACACAGCTTGTGGTTTGCTTGAGAGCATGGCGATTCATTTCTAATACCTTGCCTGCAGACCAATCATTCATGTAAGGAATGGCACTGTCCAATGCAAAGTCTTGTATGTGCTTATGTTCATGGAGTTGTTGAAATATCCATTCTTATCCTTTGTAGTTTGTGCCGAACATGATGTATTTTTCATAAAGATGACACTGCTTATGCCATGGGGTTCTGTTGCTCATGGAATCTTCTCCTCCCTCCCTTTCCCTTTCTAATGATACTTAAGCAGCATGTGGGCATTGTGCAGCTTGTGGTGTTCAGCTAGCCGCTCAGTGGAGTGGAGAGAAGAGGGAGGGGAGGACAAAAAGATGATTTGGAGATTTTCTGAGCAACAGATTGTCATGGGTATTGGGCCAGGCCCAGCCAAGTCCATGGGAACAGTACCCGCGTGGGTACTGTAGCAGAAATTAGAGATTTGCTAGTTTAAAAGGTAAGATTAGTTAGATCAGATTGAGTCCTTAAAGGGTAAGATTAGATAGAAAAATATTGGTTTTAGTTAGGAATTAGATATAGAGATTAGATTGATTTCCATAATAGCAGATATTATTTCCTTATATGTCAAGTTAGTCCTTCCTACATAAAAGGATCTCATGTACTCAATTGATAAGCAGAAAAGAATTAATTTAATCTCTCCCCAATGTTCCTATCCCCAACGCCTACCTCTCTCCCTAGCAGCCGCCACTGCCCGACTATCCTCTCGGCGGTGTTTATCTCATTATGGTTTCAGCCCATGACACAAATTTTCAAGGAATGGGACAGTCATATGTTGGTCCTTTCCATATTTCTGTTCCTAGATCCACATCAGCATTATGCTAGCCAACAAACCATCGTGTGACCTCACATGGATGACTTACACAAGTTTTATAACTAAAACAACTAGTTTTTGAGTAAGGTGAAATAGAGCCACCAAGAAAAGTTTGATAACAAAAAATGCAATTTACTCTTAGTAATAATAACACCTAACAACTCATGGTGCTCATTTATAGAGCTTTTGTATGATATCTACATAAGTGTCCTAGAAATTGCCATTGGTAAGGTTCAATCAAGCTATATCTTTCTATATTCTGGGCATGGAACTAGGGAAGAACAAAATACATTATAGGCTAAACATTTATCGTAATAATCGATACACCGGCAAATAAAGAGAAGGTTTGACGTTCAACCTGTACGTAAAGGTCCTGAGATATGATAACAATGCAGATCTGGTCCGCCAGTTTGGATCATTGGCAGAAGAAAGAATAGCCATGATAGCAGTTTCAAGATAAGGCCGCCGTAAAATCCGCCACTTCAGCAGCTCAAAAGCTGACTTCGCAAGCAATGACAAATCTTTATTTGATGTTTCCTACAGATACATGACAGTTCAGCCGAAGTGGTAAAGTACTATTGTTAATCAACAAAAACCACTTAACTCTCTCAGAAAAAATCCAAATATGACCACCCAAAAGTTCTCAAACATTTTTGTCATCTAGACAAATAAATTTATCGATTTTCAAAAAGTATAAACAGCGAGGATCAACTTCAGTTTATCACTTAAATACGGTGAAATTTCTAACACAGTTAACATGAAAAAAGAATAATAGAGCTTGAAAGAAAATTTCATGTCTGTCAAGCCTTTGACAAGAAAAGGAAAACGACTTCAAGTCATTACTATAATCATAATCTGAGAACCAATGAAAAACAATTGAGCTAGAAAGGATTATATCACCATGGCAAAATTAACCATAGTTATTAAAGCCAGACTGGCCAATGAACCGGTTGGCCTTTTGGTTTATGGTTCTCTGGCATAGTTATTATAGCGATAAGGCGACGCAAGGAGACCCAACCTCGCCTTACAGCCTAGGTGATAAGGCGTAAGGCGAGACGACACCTTACACGATAAAAGAAAGAGAGAAAAGAAAAAAAGAAAAAGAGGAAATATATGGGGATGCATCGAGCAAACCACTGCACTATATATTACTGTGTACTTAAGTCCAATCCAACAGCCCATTTAAAGACCACCAGGTTTCTTTCGTCTCTTGACCTAGCAGTGCACTAGAAGCACTGCTCTCTCCCTCTCCTAGAGCAGCGGTCGCCACAAAGCAGCCAATTCTCTGTTGCTATTGCATCATTCTCTCCTCAATCTTTCTCTCTGTTGCCTCCTCTCCTCGGTAGCACTTTTGTGCCAGTGGCAAGTAGTGATGGTGGTGGCTCACTGATCGTTCTCTCTCTGCTGTGTCCTCTCAGTAGCACTCTTGTGCCAGTGGCAAGTAGTGATGGCTGTGACTCACGGCTCATCTGCACGCCTGCACACCAGCAGTCCAGCAGGAGGCAGATCAGAGGAAGGGATTCTGGCTGTCAGGTGGACAGGGGGATGGATTCTGGCACAGATCTGTGGTGGGGTGGAAGCGCAGCTGGCCTTGTCCCCCTCTTCTTATCCTCTCTCTGCTTTTGCCTGGAAGGCGGAGGCAACTTAGGGTGGAGCAGCGCCTTACCCACCTGCTCCCGCCTTACTGCCTAAGTGACGCTTTAACAACCATCATCTCTGGTTTAACCATGGTCTAACCAGTGAACCAACTGGTTCAAATATATAATATTTTAATTGTTTCATGTTAAAATCAATGTTATAAGGCCAAACATACAGGTATAGGGACTATATAGATCAGTTTTTATTCTAATCACTATTTCCACGTTGCTCTAGTGGTATTGCACGTGTGAAGCTCTGGAGGCTAGGGTTTGTTTCCCAGCTGTGTCGCAGTGTAAAATATGTTTTTTTGCTGGTTTTTTCCTCGCTGATCTTTTTAGCTAACCGAACTGGTCCTATCTCTGGTTCTGATTTTTTCTGGCCAGGCCATCGGTCCAGTCCTGTTTTAGTAACCATGTAATTAACAGATGTATACCTGTAACGAGAGAACAGGATAGATGAGTCCAATAATAACATCCAGTAGAACAGATGATCTCCCAGACTTCAAAGATGCAATCACGAAGTGAAAAATCTGCAAAAGAAATCAAAGCAAGATCAGTAATAAATGAAGAAAATGAATCGTTGAATTTTCAACTTGGAGAAAAGCATAAAATAAGCACCGTTTCCATTCTTTTTGTGTCAGCCTCCTCTTTCTTGTCCAAGCCATTTTCAGTAGCTGAATCTAATGTTGCTTCCAGTTGCTTAGAAATACTGTTCTGTATACTCACAGATAATTCAGTAGCTCCATCTGTCAATTGTTTTGACCAATTTTCATTCCCTGTTTGTTCAGCCATTCTTACATCCCCACAAACATCTGGAGAATTTTCGTGCCCAAGTAATTCAGATAGTCGCATATTTGAGCATGCAACACACATTGTCACACCAATTGCTTCTCTTACCTGAACACAAAATGAAAGGCAAAACAAAGGCTTAGTTCAGTTAATTGCTCCAAGTCAAGTCCTTTTTTCGTACAAATCAGATTACATGTCATAGCGGTAAATTGTCAAGCCATAAAGAAGTTGGACATGATAAACTAAGAAATCTTGCTAAATATATTATATGAAGATGTGGGTTATGGTTGTTTAGCAGCTCCAAGTGACACGATAGAAGCCTAACCTGTTCCTAAATCCTAATCAGATTACAGCCTAGTAAGATAGGGAAAAAGGAACTGGACTTCCAGTTAACTCCAACTCGGCAGTAAATTAAGGCCATGCCAGATTTTCAGCTTCTCAAACTATCCATAATAGCATATTTTACATGGTATCCAACCATCTCTACTCATGTTCTGAATGGCCCGATTACCTGCACATGTCATGCTGCAACAATGAGTAAATCGAGATGATTGGCCAAGTTGGCCTTTCTAGGCTTTAATGCTTTTAATATTACAGCCATGTCTTGTGCCATATTTCAAGTGTTCCAATCTGGGTGCTGTCATTTTCTAACTTTTCATGTTTCAAATTATCTTTAAGTT
The DNA here is from genome assembly GCA_000418225.1 of Zizania latifolia. Lineage (NCBI taxonomy): Eukaryota > Viridiplantae > Streptophyta > Magnoliopsida > Poales > Poaceae > Zizania > Zizania latifolia. The sequence goes on along the minus strand of KE373156.1, from coordinate 4,559 downwards.
GTTTGAATTATAAAACTACTCATTTCGAAATTCTCACACCACTTCACAGTCCATCGTAAACCACCAACGTTACCTTGATTATTTCATTCTCCTTCAGGCAATGTTTGTTAGCTACACATGTCTAACTGATATTCGCTAGGATTCATGGATAGCTAGAAGATAGAACCACGCGTAGAGTAGAGAGAGAGAGACACTTAGTCTAAGAGGACACATGAGGTACTTAAAGATTGATTGACAATTCTTGACTAACGACCATAGATACAATGATATCCTTTTTATAGGGATTGCTAGATTTGACTTCTAAGAAACCTAACTCATAATGAGTAAATATCTTAACAAATCAATTAAATGCTATCTTTCCTACATAAGATACCAAAACTAACCAATCCTAACAATAGGTAACTAATTGTAGTAAAAGGGAAGTAGATAATAGGATCGATCCTGCCAGATCCTAACTGGGTAGAGATATTGCTGCCTTCATGTGTGCCATGCTTGGCCCAGAGCCATAACATTACCACTCCAGTATATTCAGCACTACCAGACCTCAATGGACAACAGTGTTCTCCAACCTCCATCATCTGCATTGCTAACATCCTGAGCAGCAGGCAGCTCCTGGAACATCCTCATTCACTAGCCAGATCAGCAAACGCTGATGACATAACTTTTGGCAGAAAACTTTGCTCCCAGAAGGGCAATGTGGTGGAGGGAGGGGGGGTCTTGTTCGACCCATAGAAGAAATATTGTAATTCTTCTTACTTTTTTCCATAGCCCCTTTTGAGATAGAAATTTGAAATTCTTAAGATTTAATGATAAAGTAAGATTTTAAATAAATAGTGTGCCAACCCCCTTATTTATCCCAATGAATGGTTTAGTTTAATTTTCTGCTGCAGCTGCCTTCTTTAAAACTTGAAGCCTTCAAATGTGTAATCAGTTTATATTTGACATGATGAGACTTGCTTTTTAGATTCTATGGATGGTGGTGGCCTTTTCTCCATTGATTTTTTTTAATCTAAGCTTGTTTTGTGTGTCAACCATATTAGTTTCCATCTTTTAAAGATTTTGGGACGAATGAATACATTGTGCATCTTGCAATTCATATTAGAAATAGACGTGTAAAAGGTGTGTCATGTATGGTGGGCACTCCAAAGCTTATTGCGGACACATATGATTTTATTACAGTATCCCACCAGAAGGTAGTGTAAGCCTTGTCTGCTTTGTGGGAACCTAATACAGCACAATAGCACATATCACAAATCTGATTGATTTTGTATTTTCTGAGCCTAAGATCCAACAAACCTACTGTAGAATATGCATACTATCAACATAGTCAGACCCTAAATCCTACTGGAGGGGTTTGCATATTACAACATTATCAAAAGACAAAAGGAAGAAATAAAAAAATTGCTATAAAGGACAAGGAAATGCTATTCACGTTTGACCGAAATATGAACTCCAAATAATATAAAAATTGAAACTAAAAAAGGGCAACACAAAGGTACCCTATGATTGTGTGAATCAACTTTACCTGGGCAGATGGATGGCTCATGTTTTCAAGCAGCTCATTGAGAATTTTAACATGGTACTGCTCCTCTGCTGGAGACATTTTTGGTGCAGAAATTTCAATTAGGGTGACAGACAGAAAAGAATATCTCTTGGCAAGTACACTAGTTGCCACAGACTGTGGAACAGACATAGATAAGCAATCTAATAATTTCTGTCTGAGAACAGGAGCGCGAGTTCCAGATCTTTCTTTCCCAGTAACAGCATATCGGATGCAAGCTGCCCATTCAGGAACTGATTCCACAGATGGTGCTAGCATAATTTTCTGCAACTGAAGTACCAACCAGTTGTTCCCTGACTCCAGATTCCCAGTCACATCAGAGTGAAGCATCCCTGCCATGGCTTCAGCTGCCACACATTGCCTTGATCTTTCTTTTGAACTGAGAAAATCTTCCAATGCATTTTGAAGTGATGACACTACTGGCATTCCACATTGCTGTATTAGCCTTTTAAATATCCTAGCAAAGCTGGGATAGAATGAACCACCACCCACTAAAGAAATCCAGCTAGGCGTGCGCGGCCATGACGCAGAGAAATCAAAATAGAAGTAAGTTATTGCTTTGTCAGATCCACTTTGAAAAGATGAAGCTCCATAGCTCGCTTTTGATGAACCATCATTATCAGAAATAATATGGACATGAGATAGACTGTTTAGTGTCTCACTCATAAATCCATCTTCCCGGATTATGTTATTCAAAATTTCTCCTGTGGACAAAGTGCTGCCTTCTTCAGGGCAATCTAATGATTGTTGTGAATCTTGCACAGATGCCTTATCAGGTGATCCTTGTAATAGTGTATTCAGAGCAGATATTGCAAGCATCCTCGAGTGGGGGAGTTGACTCTTCAAGTTCCTTAAGAAATGACCTAACATAAAACAGTTATGTCAGACTTTGTTATACATGAACATAAATATGAGAAAATATGACATGGTTGAGAAATAAAAGAAACCACCAAAGAGAGTGATATATCCAATTATCCATACCAGCTGTTTCAGCCAAGATTTGTGAATATATGTCAGATTCACTTCTCAATGCCAAAGTTAGCAACAGAAGTACTCTGTTGGCCATCAAATTGTATCTGAAAGTACAAAACGTCCAAGCTTAAGTATAGATACATGCTAATGGCTGGAACATAGTTAATTGTGCTCTGACATTTATGATTGAGATTGAACTATTATTAGAAACAAGGCACTGAACATTTGGCTGGCATTTGTCTTTGTAGAAGTGATATGTACGAGTTATTACTAAGAACATATCAGCAAAAAGGTACATCACAGCTTTTTACTCGGAAAGTTTAGTTATACTTTAAATTTGCATACAAGTCAGAAACTTTTCCAGTTCCACCAAGACAAATATGAACCCTTGCCTCTTTTTAACATATCTGCCATCACGATCATATTCTCCTCAAGCAAATGTTCAAGTTCCATTATTATCCCAACACGCTGCTTTGACAATTTACCTGATGGACTAACATGTACACACAATCTATGCCAGCACATGAAATACCTTGTACAGATGGTGCACTTTAGGCCAAAATACCACCATTTGCACCATAAGCATCCATCATGGAAACATTGGCTTACAGTGTGTGTGCATACTTGCAAAGCCAAAAAAGAAAGAATCATATCCAACTCGTTGATATTGATGAGATAGAAAGGTCAAAGGAGGATAAGAGTGGGGATTTTCGCAAAATAAAACTAAGCACCAAACCGACATCCTAGTAAATACCACATGGTGATCCAAAGCCCACCACCTAAACAAGATGAGTGACTCAAGGGGCAAAGTCTCAAGTTGTTATACCCATGTACAATTTACTCTTAGAAAAAAAATATATCAGTGTGATAGAGGTTGATTTTCTCTCTAGACACAACAGTTAATGTAGCTAAATACTTGCATATGCAACTACATTGAAGCACAATCTTCTTTTTGCATTCATGTATATTAATATAGCATGTGATAATGTGTTTACTTTTGATTGATCATTTATATTAAGTAATGCTAAACATGATAAACATGTGGCCAGACTGTTGTGGTGACCCGATGGTCTGATCGGTGACTCGAGACCTCAACCTATCAACAAAAGGAAAAAATATCTGGAGCATCATGAGGCATCCTCTTCAAAATACAGTGCAAATGGTCACGAAAACTCAGAAAAATTGAAAACAATCATACAAAATAGATTTGTCAGACAAAAAATCAATTTTGAATCTAGTTTATAAGAGACAGGTCCTTCTGAAATGGAAATACTAACGAAGAAAAAAGATAAAGCTACTATTCATTGAAATTTGTCATTAATGTTTATCGTTATCCATGTGTAGAATAACTTTATATTTTTGGTCGAATGATGGATCCATTCAGTCTTAATGCAGTCAAGTTGTTTGAGAATTTTTCATGATCATTTGCTCCATGATTCAGAGTGGATGCATCTAAAATCATATATTTTTGTTTACATATGTTTCATCAGTTGATTTGTTATGGACGTTGATTCATAGATATGATTAGGGTCCAAAGACCAGGATAAAGGTGAAATTGCTCTCATCAGACACCAGGCTTGTCCCAAATGCCAATACTCTGATCAAACTAGACCTAACTTGATGATTCTTTATTGCTTAGTTGATAATGGGGGGTATGTGGGGACACTTTATATACAGGGACTAGGGAGAACTGACTTATTCCTAATTTGCTAATTAGCCTGCTAGGTTGCCGAAGGTCCTGGCCCACTGCCATAACACAATTCAATATTTTGCATATGCTATATGCTTTCCATTATTAGTGTTATCATAAAATTGGTATAAGAAATATTTGATTCAAATAATTTGAAAGGACCGGCTTGATGTTATGAAAGGTTATGGAGATGAGTTGGGAGTGTTGGAGTGTGTGTATATATATACTGCCCTCCTTAGGGTTACTCTCAATGAATGAATCTTAGCATGGTATAGAGCTAGGGTTAGGGTTAGGGTTTCTCCCTCTCTCCCTCCTCTCTCTCTCCTCCCTCCCTCT